>JAYMFT010043113.1:0-15533 GCA_038088735.1 Panulirus argus | reverse complement strand
ATATGTTGGTATGTATATATATGTACTGTGCATATATGTGCATGTATGTATATATGTGGGGGGATGGGTCTTTCTTCGTCTGTTTCCTGGCGCTACCTCGCTGACGCGCGAAACAGCGATCAAGTATAATAAATGAATAAATAAAATATATATATATTTTTTCCCCCATACATAGTCTCCATTTCCCGTGTTAGCGAGGTATCATTAAGAACAGAGGATTGAGCCTTACAGGGAAAATCCTCACTTGGCCCCCTTCTCTGTTCCTTATCATAATTAATATTTTTATTTTTATTGTACTTGATCTCCATTTTCCACATTAGCAAGGTAGCTCCAGGAAACAGATGAAGAAAGACCCATCCACTCATATACACATATATATATATATATATATACATACATGCACATGCATGTACATACATATACATATACATATCAACATAAACACATACATATACATATACACATGTACACATATACATATATACACATGTAAATATTCATACTTGCTCACCTTCATCTGTTCCTGGTGCCACTCTGCCCCACAGAAAACAGCATTGCCACCCCCTTCTTCAGCAAGGTAGCACTAGAAAACAGACGAAAAAAGCCCACATTCGCACACAGTCTTTCTCTAGCTGTCATGTGTAATACAATGAAACCACAGCTCCCTATCCACATCCAGGCTCCACAGACATTTCCATGGTTTACCCCAGACACTTCACATGCCCTGGTTCAATCCATTGACAACCTGTCGACCCCAGTATACCACATCATTCCAATTCTCCCTTTTGTGTGCACATCTTTCACCTTCCTACATGTTCAGGCCCCCAGTCACTCAAAATCTTTTTTACTCCATCCTTCTACCTCCAATTTGGTCTCCTGCTTCTTGTTCCCTCCACCTCAGACACATATATCCTCTTTGTCAACCTTTCCTTAATCATTCTTTCCATATTTCTAAACCATTTCAACACCCTTTTCTGCTCTCTCAGCCACACTTTTTATTACCACACATCTCTCTTACTCAATCAAACCACTTCACACCACATATTGTCCTCAGACATTTAATTTCCAACTCATTCACCTTCCTCCATACATCCCCATCTATAGCCCATACCTCGCAACAATATAATATTGTTGGAACTACTAATCCTTCAGACATACCCAGTTTTGCTCTCCGAGATAACGTTCTCTCTTTCCACGCATTCTTCATTGCCCCCAGAACCTTCAACCCCTCCCCCACCGTATAACTCACTTCTGCTTCTGTGGTTCCATTCACTGCCAAGTCAACTCCCAGATACTGAAAACACTTCAGTTCCTCCAGTTTTTCTCCTTTCAAACTTACATCCCATTTAACTTGTCCTTCAACCCTGCTGAACCTAATAATCTCAGTTGCCCGTGCCATCTCAGCAAACAAAAGAAAAAGAAAATGTGTTTTTGATGCCTCAGACAATTTTCTGATGAGGATAAAGGAAGATTTACCTTATGTAGCTGGACCCAGTGCCATATATCCATATTTTCTCCATTTGGCAGCACTTAAAGGATACATGTTGTGCAGTATTAAACAATGATAGGAGCTTTACCCTAACCCAGTTACCTAATCTCACATACAAAACATTCTTCATTATCAGCACCTTTCATCCAGTGGCAAGTAGGTCACAGAAAAAATTGATCTTTTACATAGTGTTAAAGACTTTATGAACTGTGAAATTATGTTGAGTAGATTTTATGGGTATCATTAACAATAATATTATAGTAATGATAATGATACTAAAACTATTTTCTTCGTTCTTGTCACCATTTTCTGCCACAGCAAGGTAACTTCAGGGACAGACGATCAACAACCTCACTTGCTCATGTTCACTCCAGCTGTTATGAATGATATATTGAAACTAGAGTCCTGAATCCACAGTCATGCCCTTCAGGCTATTCCAAGATTTCCTCTGACTGCTTCACGTGTCCTGGTTCAGCATATCACCGCTTGTGTACCACATTTCTTTAATTTGTTTTATTCCATGCATGCCGCTCACCCTCCTAACTGTTCAGGCCCCTGTAACTCAAAGCCTTTTTTCATACCATCCTTCCATCTTCTTGGTCTCCCTTTTTTTCAGGCTTTCTTCACTTCATACCAGTAACTCACAGCATTTTTTACTTCATCCTTCCATCTTCTTGGTCTCCCTTTTTTCCAGGCTCTCCATACTTCTTACTTGTATATCTCCGTAAGTCTCACTCTGTTCATCTCCATATGTTTAAACTTACATGTGTAAGATGCACACACGCATGCCATTAATTTTTCATTAGCTGTCTGTTATTATCATTTCACTGCAGGTTACACATACTTAGTTGCATCACATTGAATGTTTTCATTGGCTCACTGTATAGTCTTTTAGTCAGGATGTTTGAATACATGGAGCTGATCTGTTATTTGAACACGTATAGCTGATCTATTGTTTGAACACATGGAGCTGATCTATTGTTGTCGACTGGGTGTTGACAGTGTGCAATAAAACCTGGGCCAGACAGCCCGGCCATGTCACACCATTCACTAGTGTGTGATGAAGTGTGTCTTAAGATTATAGTCCAGAGTGCCATAGATGTACATACCTATTTTTCTAATAAAACTGTAAAAGCTACCAGATCTTCATTAAGCACCACGGAACGAATAAGGACTAGCTCAGCCTTAGACATGCATATCTTTTTAGTCACACTCTGTTCATCTCCATATGTCCAAACCATTTCAGCATTTTAATGATAATGATAATAATGACAATGATAATGTTGATGGTTTATTGAATGAAGTTGCTGTCAAAAGCTGAAAATGTACAGAGAATATGCAATAAATAAAGACATTCTTGTTATAAGAAGGTGGAGGGGTGTCAAACATTGTCTGTACTCATGCAATATCGATTATTATGATGTTCATAGGGGTTAGAATGAAGCTATTCTTGCAGTAGTGTGTACAAGCTCAGATGGTTTTGATGCAGTTGTGATGCTGCATTGTAGCTCATGGATGAGGGACCTCTTGTGGCATTTGAGGTCCAAGATGGTCAGAGAGAGTTATGAGGACCAGTTTGTATGCCCCTTTATGCACCTTTTGTGGTAGCCTTTGTTATTGGTGGATGGTGAGGAGGATCAGGGAGGGGAGTGATAGGTACACTCAGGAAGAATAAGAATTGTGTAGATCTTTTAACTTTAGGGGCAGGGATTTCAAGTGCCTTGAATCTATGGTGAATGTAAAGATGAGAGCTGGTGGATACGATGATGTTGCTGAATGACACTAAGAAGACAGAGGGATTGAACTCTAGAAGGGACAGAAGCCAAATGTACCAGTAGTGAGTGAGACATGTTTGGAAGTAAGATTTAAGTGCATAACTACAATTTTGATTTGGTTGATAGTGACATGATTGGCAGTGCTTCATCTCGAGATTCAGTGTGTCTGAATCTGGAGGGCTATGTAGTTGGAATACCTGTTGTCACTGCACACACCAATAGTTGAGTCAATGATGTACTTCGAGCATTGCAACTGTCAGGGCATTACTTATGAGTATGAAGATACACAAGGATACCATTTTTGGGCCTTGTGGGATATCACATATGAAGGATTGAAAGGTGTGTGTGTCTTGATATGCACACACTGAAGGAAAGTCTATGAAGTCTAAACATGTAAAGAGGAATATTTTATATAGCTTTGTTGGTTATTTAGAGAAACTTTGAGAAAAACAACTACAGTCTGAATGAACTTGGAATCTTTTGAGAACAGCATGTACAGCATCACTCATACATTATGACCCAGTCTGAATGAACTTGGAATCTTTTGAGAACAGCATGTACAGCATCACTCATACATTATGACCCATATCTAAAGGCCCATTGGCATCATGTGGTTTGTAGTTAGATCTAGATTAGATGATCAGGAATTAACACAAGCTTTGGTTTGATATAATCAGTTCAGTAATCAACTAACCAGATGGAATCTTGACAGGAACATGTTGATCAACAAACTTCAGAAACTCTCATCAGCTTCATATGGGGGACTAGATCAACAGATGAAAAAGGAATATCATTTCACTAGCATAAATGTTCAAAGTACAAGATATAAAGATGAGGAAGGGATGTCTTTTTACAAGCAAAAAGTTACAGAGTACAAGATGATGAAAAGGTGATCCCAGTTCACAAGTAACAAGGTACAAAGATACTTTGCTAAATTAACTGAAAATTAACTCTATCTATCTATCTGTCTATATCTCTGATACCTGTTCTCTCCTGGAACTCCCATTAAGTCATGGCCACGGCAAAAGTCTCCACTTATCCCAGTCCTTACATGCCTCCCTCGCTTACATCATTCCACACGTTCTTCCTCTGTTTCTCTCCCTCCAGTATTCCTCCACCCTGTTTGCCCATGTCACAGGTAGTCTTCCACTCACACCAACCCCTTTAATTGTACTATCATACACTCTCATTGTAAACTCCCACTCTTGCTTTCTTTCCACATGCCCAAACCACCTCAAAGTATTATGTTTCACCCACTCTTTCACTCCCTTTGCATTTCTTGCCATACCACATCTCTCATACACCCTTTCATTTCTTTCTTCATTCCATCTAGTTATATCACATGTACTTCACAAATAGCTCATTTCCACAACCTGGATTTTTGACCTCTGTGGCTCATTCCATGTCCATGTTTCGGCTGCATAGGTCAGGATTAGGAGGACTATGCTGTCCGTTAGTCCTCTCTTCACTTTCATACTTAACCTCTACCCTTCATTATTCTGTTAAGGAACCCAATGACTCTTCTACTGTGTACTACTCTCTCCTTTCTCTCTACTTCCATATCACCACACTTAATAAGACAGCTCCCAGATACTTAAATTCCCTCACTTCTTCCAGTCTTTTTTTCCCCCATATCCACAGCACAATTTAGTACACTTTCTTCTTTCACTCTATATGGTTTTACAGAATCTATACTTTCACTCCCTTTACTTTCAAACACCATTACTTTACTTTTACTTGCATTTACCGTCAATTTCCTCTGCTTGCACACATCAAATAACACACAACCTTCTGCAACTCCCCTTCACTCTCCGCACACAACACAGTATAATCTGCAAACAGGCTTGCCACTAGCCACCGTATCTCACCGCCAGACTCCATCTCTGCACACCTTTTCCCTAATTTTGCTTCCATCTCTCTTATCACTCCATCCATATATTAAAAAGCCATGGTGACATTACACAGCCTGTCTCACACCTACATGTATCCCAGAACTTTTGCTCAGCTTTCCATCCATCTTACACAAACATTTAGTCTTGTATAGAAGGCTTTTACACCATCCATCAGTTGTCCCCCTGTACCATATATACTTAAAACATCCCACAAAGCATTCCACTTGACTCTGTCATACACTTTCTCCAGATACCTAAAAGCTGCATAGAACATCTTACCTTTTGATAAATACTTTTCCATTGTCATCTTTATTACAGAAATCTGATCCACACATCCTTCACCTTTCCTAAAACTGCCTTGCTCTTCACTTATTCTGCATGCAGTCACTTCCATCGCTCTGTCAATTAATATTCTTGCATACACTTTTCCTGTTATACTTAACAGACTTGTTCCCCTAAAATTGCTACATACATCCTTTGCACCTTTTTTTTTTTCTTTTGAATAAAGGAACAGTAATAGCTTTTACCCAATCCTCAGGCACAACCATCTGTTTCCTTGCTAAATTACATATATAAGATGCATCCACTCTGTTACACTTTCTCCTCCATACTTCAGCATTTCAGCCATAATCCCATCCACACCAGGTGCCTTTCCAACCTTCAGCCTTATTATTACCCCCTTACCTCCCTCTTTGCTATAGACCCCTGCACTTGTATCCTTTTCCTTCCCTCCTCTGTACCCATGTATGTAACAACTGCTGCTTCCCCTTCTCCCACATTTATCAGTTCTTCAAAATACTGTTTCTATCTTCCTTTCACTTCCTCCTTTAGATTCAGCAGTTTTCCTTCCTTACTTCTCACATTAACATTTCCACTCTTACATCCACCTCTTTCCTTTTTCACCTTCCAGTATAGTTTCATATTATCCCGAAACTTGTCACTTAAATTTCTTTCAGAATTTTCATCTACTCATTCTTTGCTTTCCTCTATCAGCTTCTTAACATTCCACTTACATGTTTTGTATTCTTTCCTCCTCCTTCACTGAACTTCCACTGATACATTCTTATTGAGCAATCTACCATATGACATTTTCTTCTCTTCCACAGCATTTCTTATTTCCTCTGTCCACCATGCATTGCATGCCCTTTTTATTCCTGTATCTCACTACCTTGTATCCAGTTACTGATTCTACAACCTTTACCAGTATATCTCTCTAAACATTTTAAACTCCTCATTCACACATGACTGCATTCCTACATTTACTGCTCTTCCATCTAAGCTTTCAGTAACTTTCCTTTCATAATCCTCCCTGTATTTTTTCTGATTCATCCTCTTGCTTGCCGACACTTTTATGTCTTCATTGTTCCTTACACCATACCTCCATTTCTCCCTGATCCTCATCCCCACAAGAACTGCTTCGATGCTAAATTACATATCACTTGCACCCACTGTGTCACATTTTTTCCTCCCTACTTCAATATTTCTGCTATAATCCCCTTCACTCCAGGTGCCTTTTCTTCCTTCAACCTCATTATCGCCCTTTTACCTCCCTTCTTGCTATAGGCACTTGTATCTTTTTCATTCCATCCCCCATACCCATGCATGTAACAGTTGCTGCCTTACCTTTCCCACATTTATCAGTTCTGCAAAACAGCCCCTCCATCTTCTTTTCGTTTCCTCTTTTTGATTCAGCAACTCCCCTTCCAAACATCTCACATTTACATTTCCACTCTTACATCCTCCTCTTTCCTTTTTAACCTGCTTCCTGTACAGTATATACTTTTTTCCAAAACTTTTCGCTCAACTTTCAAAATCTTCATCTACTCTTTCTTTGCTTTCCTCTATCAGTTTCTTAACATTCCACTTGCACATCTTATATCCTTCCTTCCTCCTTTGCTGAACTTCCGTTGGTACATTCCTTTTGAGCAGTTCACCTTTTGATTTTTTACTCTTCCACATCTTTTCTAATCTCATATGTCCACCATGCAACTAGCATTTTATTCTTACGTATATATCACAACTGCACTGTCATGTAAACTTTCTGTCACCCTTCTTTCATACTCCTCCTTGCATTGTTTTTGATTCATCCTCTCACTTGCTAGCACCCTTATGCCATACCTCCACTTCCTCATAATCCTCTCCTCCATGAGAACTGCAGAGTTATCAGAATCTCCAAAGAATCATCTCGTAACTTTAGCATCCAGTACAGACCTTTCTCAACCTTTCATTCAGTGCCACATAGTCAGTCAAACACTTTTGTTCTTCTCTTCCATCATTTCTCATCCACATGTATATGTGGATCATCTTGTGCTGAAAAAGGGTGTTTTCAAGGAATAAACTCTTTCAGCACAGACATCCACAAGATAATTTCCATTCTCATTTACTCCAATCATTCCCCATTTACCAGCTATTTTGCCAGTGTCATCACATTCCTCCTTCAAATTCATACCATCCATTACCTACCTTTCTTTCCTTCCCAAACCCATTTTTACAATCATTCAAGTTTTTCCAGAAATACTTCATTTCATCTTTGCCTTGCACAGACACAGTATTCACATTTACAGGTATATATACACATACTCATGCGTATATCATAATTCCAATCTTTCTTTTTACCCACACTATTCTTGATCCTTTCCATTTATGCTATGTAACACCCTCCCATGCTCTTCGTGATAGCACAAAAGTACATCCTTCTTTCCCTTTTCCCTGGTAATTTTCATTCATTTCCGTCCATACCACTCCATCCATGCCCTCCTACAACTTACATTCATCATTTCCATTTTCTCTCCATACACCTTGTCCAAGGATATGGGTTTCCCCAATCTTTAGCACATCCGAACTATAACTTTTAGATTTCTCCACAAGCTCCTTCCTTATACTCTCACCAGTCATCCCATAAACATTCAGAGCCATCACCCTCAATTGCTATGGCTGTGTACTCCCCGACATACTGTTGGACTTCAGTGCTACATATCCTTTAGTGCGTCACCCCAAAGGCAATGGGCTCTCAAATTGTCCAAAAGAGCTAAAATTTCAGCACACTTTAAGTGTTTATTTTCAAAACTTTTGCCTTGATGGAGTTGAGCAGCACCTCCTTTTGTTCCATCCCTTAGGGTGTACTGATGAAGTCGCCTAGAGAAGGCAAGGTGAGACTTGGATACTCTAGAAAACAAGTAACTCCTTGAGGCACTGAAATTCAGCTTTTCTCAATTTTTGAGCTTTTTATTGCAGTAGCAGCTCCTCCTAGCCTCACCTGTTATGATACTGCCACTGCGCATGAGGAGCAAGATGTGTGTTAAGAAGCTTCCTAATGAGCTTAGGTATTATTTACATCACTGTATCTATACTACACAGTGAAGGCAGCTATGATCATGACAAGAAATACAATATAATAAAAGCAGTAATGTCTTTATTGCTGAATACAGGTAAGACTCAAGAACTTCAATGATATATATTTGTAATTCAAGTAATGGTTTTTGGCCTCCAGCTGATATCATCAATGCAAGACTGCTTCTAATTTTACAGAAGTCCAATTAGAAATTGTTAAGGTGGGACTTATGATCTAAAAAACAGTTCAGTATTTTGCATCATACAATAGCAAGAGTAAGACAGAAGTGATATAGGGTGGTAAGAGGAGAGAAGTTAGGTGGTTTGGCGGGTGTTGGGATTAGTTCAGTATTGGCAAGCTTCCATGTGTCAGGAGTTCTGTTGTGTTGCCAAGACTGGTTGAAGTGACCTGTAAGTGCTTGAAAAACAACTAGGCCAAAGTGTTGTGTGTGGAAGTTTGATATATTGTTTGGTTCTGTTGCAGGAGAATACGTTGTTTTGCATGATAAGAATTACTTCACATGTAGGGGTTGAGTTAGTGCTGGAGGTGTGGATCTTTAACCTGCACAAGAGTTGGTTGCTGTGAGTATTGTAGGTCATTGTGTAGAGGAAGGAATTTCATTTTGTCGTTTGCCTTTCTGTGATAGGTTAGTGATAGCTTTATTAGAGTTTGAATATTCCCTGTGACTTTTAGTCAAGAATTATTTGTTTTATGGGGTCTACAACATTTTGGGAAAAGTTTGGGCTATGTTTCATTCATATCCTTGTGGTATGTGCTTTTTACTAGCTTATTTCTTAACAATGATTTAGTGTGAGATGGCATGGTATAGGGATGGAAAATCATCTGTACAGAAGTTTTGGGCTTGCATTGCTTGTACTGTATGATTGCTTGTCAGTCTGTTTTCCTGTAGTTTGTGTATAGCTGCTTGGGAGTTTGTTTGGGTTAGATGGGTTATCAGAATGAGTATGTGGTCAGTGGAGAGTTCACGTTGTGTGCTCCAGGTAGTCCTTGTGTACAGTGCTGGTATGCAAAAATTGATATCTGGCAAGATTGGATGCTGGAGTTGTTATTGCGAGTGTGGTTGGTAGGTTGCCTAGGTTTTGCAGTTGAGGAGAATATCTGGGAGGGCAGGTGGAAGAGCTGGGTATTTAGGTACTGATTATGTTTAACATCTTGGTCGTGTTTTCTTGTTTTATTATTATGGATTGTATCTCAATGATGATTTTATTGTTTGTGTAAATTTTTATATATATATATTTTTTCACACATATTCCCCTTTTCCCACATTAGCGAGGTAGCATTAAGAACAGAGGACTGAGCCTTAGAGGGAAAATCCTCTCTTGGCCCCTTCTCTTTTCCTTTTTTGGAAAAGCAGAAACTGGAGGGGAGGATTTCCAGCCCCCTGCTCCCTACCCTTTTAGTCGCCTATTACGACACGCAGGGAATACTTGGGGAAGTATTCTTTCTTCCCTGTCCCCAGGGATAATATTTTTAAATATAATCATATATATTACATGTACTTTTATGTACATGTTTGCTATTTTTCATGTCAAGGAGGTAGTGTCAGGAACAGACAAAGAAATGGCCTCATTTGCTTATATCCACACTCTCTCTGGTATGCATAATGCACTAGAACCAGAGCTCCTTATCTACTGTCAAACCTCACAAGCCTTAAACACCCTAAATGCCCTTAGAACATCTACCGGTATGAGTTTTGGACAAGGAAGAGAATCCCTACAAATATTTCACATGCTCCACCCTAAATTTTGCCACGCCTCAATAGTTATCCATCATGTCAAAAGCAAACATAGCACAAGCCACACAAAGCAAGGCTCTCAGAGCAATCACTGGCTGGCTGCCTAGCAATAAACGTTTAGCACCTGCACAAGGTAACAAAATATTTGTTATATGGTTTCACTTCATAATGCTCAACATTCATTTCTTTGCAGTAGCACTACACCCCTCCCACCCAAATCATAACATAGCCAACCACCAACCCTCAAGTAGAAATAAATAGCTTATCTGTGCTTCGCTCTTCAACAGTATAGTTACTGATCTCCCTTCCCCCAGCAAACACAACATTGGCAAAGCACTTACACATCAAAATGACCAGACAAGCATCAAACAACTACCCTCTCAACCTAATTCTAAACACCAGTCTTGCATATATCTGAAATGACATTCTCAAGACATATATTAGTCACCTTTCCTTTTCTTCATTCTGGACGCCACCCATCTCTCCAGCACTGGCTTGTAAGATATTCATCTTGAGTTAATGTAGAAAACTCACTGGCTTGATTGTCTTCAGAGAGTTTCTCACCTTATGTTGAGGTAGCAAGTGCCATGTTCCAATTAAATTTATGTAACCATCCATAGGAAAAGTCACAATGCTCACTTTTTGTTACTTATTATGAAATTGTTTTACCTTTTCACACAAAATTCAAACCATTTGTTAAAAGCCTATGACTGTGGGCTGGCCTAGAGTCATGCATTGGTTATGAATGGCAGTGTCCTTTTCATAATCAAACTTATGTGTAATTTTCAAAGCTTTTTGCACAACCTTTCGGTATTATAACATTATATTACCAATACCATAAGATTCACTTACATAACAGTGACACCTGCTTATGTGATTTCATTAATATTTCCACTTTCTGCGAAATGGTAAGTATAATATTCTTCCTCTTTGAAACAGTACAACTAGCACTGTGTCTCGTATGCTTTCTTAGATGACATTATGAGAGCAAAATTTATTAACGTGATAAAAGTACCTGAGGAAAGCATGGACTTTGCACGATATGTTCAGACAGCAACAATAATGGTGTATTCTTTGCCAGCGCTTGGTGAACAGAAGTGGCTGACTTTGGAAACTCAGTATCCAGGTTTGTAATTTTAACTGTGCTGGACCATGGATTTGGGGAATTTTCTGATTTTAGAAATATGGATTTTTGGATATTTAACTGTTTTGCCCATAAAATGGCATCTAACAAGTTTCTAAGGTCTAGTGATAAGTGTAGTTGTGTTTGTGGCATAAAAACAAAGCACATTATGCTTATGATTGTGCAGAAAATGGAAATCTACAAAAGTTAGACTAGGGCAAGTCAGAGCATAACTTTTGTGAATGATTTGGCTGTGGTTTTGTAATTTTACGACATAAAGAAGCGATATGATAATTTGCAGAAGTTTTATGGAGAAAGTTATTAACAAGTAGAGAGAACAGGATTCAGGAAGTTAATCAAACAATGATCTGAGGTGCAAGTTTCTCCACAATTCATTCCCTTTGCATTCCTTGTGATACCAGGGAATGCAAAGGGAATGAGTAGTGAAGTGGTAGAGCAGATGAAACATAATACTTTGAGGTGGTTTAGTCATGTGGAAAGAATGTAAGACGGAGTTTACAAGGAGAGTGTATGATAGTAAAATTAGAGTGGTTTGTGTGAGAATTTGACCACCTGAGGCATAGGGAAATAGAGTGGAAGAGGATTGGAGGGTGAGAAATTGAGGAAGAATGCATGGAATTGTGTATGAAAGGGAGGCATGTAAAGACAGGAATAAGAGGTGACTTTTGATGTGGCCACCCCCTTGGTGGGAGTTCCCAAGGGAATGGGCATCACAGATGTAATTAGATATAGAAACAGTAAATGGCAGTATCATACACTAAACATTTGAATTCAACTGTAATTATCTTAAATCATCTTACAATATATTCATTACACTTTGCTGTTTTACCAAGTACCTTTGATCTTCCATGATTTGTCAGTTTACTATTATTTAAAAAGATGGAACACCAAATATGGTACATATAGTACTGTATATGATTGTATAACTCAAGTTAACTTTGACTACTGTATGATATTTTTCAGATTAATGAAAAAGAAAAACTTGACAAACAGACAATAGACCTAATCTGTATGAACACACGTTAATCACTTATCTTTAAGAACTTATCAGTTTTGTCAATGCCCTAACGTGGATCAAGCATACATGGACATATTTAGAGTATTACAACTTCTATTTTACAATTTTAATAGGAAGAACAACTATTGTGATTTTTTATTTACCTTAATTTGATATATACTTTGAATTGTCCAAATTGATTCAGAATTAAATTAAAAACAGAAAAAAGTATTATGCCATTATAAACTAAGAACAAAGAAAATTTCAGAAACAAGGAGTAAAGGTGCATAATGAGCAGAGGTGTGCTGGAATCTCCTCAATTAAGACTCTCTTATAGTATGATTGCCAGATTGTTAGGTTGTTTAGGTTGGTATATTTGCTTCCCATGTTGCCTTTTATATTCCTTGATTGTATCATAACTTCTTCCTTGAGCTTCAGCACCCTTTCCACTTTGATTGGACTTACCCTTTTTTAAGTACACATGCTTCACATTGCTACACTTTAAATACTTCTGGTGAGTGAAACTCTGTATTATTTTCATTGATTACTCTTGAGTTGAATTCAGCACAGCATTAAAGTAGAATCTTCATAAGTCACTCCATTTTCATTAATTTCTCTGAAGTATACATAAATATATATATTGGGAAACTAAAACTATGCAAGATATGATGTATTTGATTCACCATACTACCCACTCCCCAACAAAAAATGCAATTCAGCAACTTATGAATCCCCAAGTTGCTGGACTAGAGACAATAGACTATGTGTGAGATCTAAGATCATTCACATGTAAAGTGGATAAATTATTGTGCATATGTAATATACTGAAAATATGTTCTGAGCATTTATGGTGCTTGTACATTTCTAGATTGAATTGTTATGCAGCAGAGTCAAACTTCTATGGATAAGATTTTGTTAATATTACATTAGATATGGAAATGGATTCATGCAGGTGAATTGATGTATATTACTCTGCTTGTTACACTTACGAAAATAATTTCATCATAATCCCTGTGCAGCAGAATAGAAACTGAATGCAGAAAATTTAATGTAAAGCATCTGCCAGTTTTGCTGTCTGCCATTATCATGGTATTGAATCTTGGAGCCAACAGAGATTTACCTAGTTTTGGGTGCAGCAACGACTGAAAAGCTGTATAAAGCCCTTTTTTTTTTTTATATCAGAGATGTAAACTTCATTATCTTGAACTAAGGGAAAGGCAAAAGAGGCAGTAAACAGAGCATAGGAGAACAGTATGAAAAATCTAGGAGACATATAAATCCCCAGCCTAGTGTGGGCAAAAATCTTAAAACTCTGGAAGGAACAAAAATGAGGACCCTTATCTAATGAATGAAATGGGAAATTAAGATACATTCAAACAAGGAAAGGGAAAATCTTTTTTTGAGAAACATGGAAGAAGTTTTTAACACATCTGAAGAAGAAGACGAGGAACTAAAAGAAAGCCTACAAAACAATCCATATCTCTCCTCCTCACTAGACAGCCTATACGAACAAATTACAGTAGTGAAATGATTTCATGTAAAACGATAATAATAATGGGAATAATAGAAAATACAACAAAGCACCAGGGAAAAAAGTAAGATTAGAAATAATCTGCCGAAACCTACCACAGCCATCAGTTGGTTCTCAAGGAGCAAGACAAAAACGGACAGTTCACACTAGCACTAGTATTCTCATTATTCTTTTGATAAATAATGGGGACACCTCTACCATACACACAAGGACTTAAGAGGGCCCCAAGACGTAAAATTTTAAAAGATCTAGAATCCCTGACAAAAACTTGGGGACCTGTTAGGGCTCCCCAGCCCAAGGATCATTAAAGGCTTACCAAAGTAAACATTAAATGATTAGTTAGCAACAGCCTCTAAAACCGGCAATTTCAGTTTTCAATAGTTTATTCCTTGGTAGAGGAATAGAGATCCTAGTATCGTCAATAGGTACCTCTGTACAATATTCCCAGAAGCACCTGGCAGAACGATGCTTCATATATGTGAATATATCCGTTCCGCCTTACATATTTTTCTACCGATTCCGTTTGCGATCCTTACTCTTCTCTTCATCACCCTCCTTACTCATTGTTCAATCAGTTGGTCTTTGCTTCTCCCTAAAGATGTTACAATGGAAGAGCGAAACATTGACGACTCTTACGGCGCCTTGTTGTAGAGGCTCACCTACAGTCATGCTAAATAAGAATTAAATGTTAAGTGTTGTATAGGAGAAATCTTGAAGCAAGTAATAAACAGAACTATGTCACATGGTTTAACGACAAACGCAAACACTAATTATTCATCACAATGTTCAACCACGTGCATTATGCTTAAACTATACTAAATGCTCTGTAAACATCCGGTTTTATTTGCCACCCTGTCTGTGTAGATGGTCCTCACCCACGTGCTTTTATCCAAGAGTGAGGAAATATCCTGCTCACCTTAATCTTAGGCTCTTGTTATGGTAACTCTCATGAACTACCGGCTCTGGAATAGTAATACCTCAGCTGTGAATTTTTAGCCGAATGGTTGTTAAAATCCAATAAATCGTTATTTATTATTTATTTACACCCGGCTCTCCGTAGTGTAGCTATTGTCGTCCTGGCCAAGTCTCATGGGCCGGCCCGGGGATGGACCTACGCGGGTTCGAATCCTGGGCTTGGTAGTCGGCCTACACCATATCCAGTTGTTCATCCTCATATCAGGGTTGGTTGAAAACTTGGTACCTGGATTATGCTGTGGTGAGCGTGTATGTGTGCATATATACATAAGGGCAAAGACATGGTATATAATTACAAGGTTCAGACGGGGCAACAATGTAATACTCTCTTCCCGTAATACAGTAGTAAACACACACACACACACATTTTTTATGTTGAAGGCTCCAGTCACGGACAAAAGTCCACGTCAAGGCCGGGCCCTAATTGAAATATAGAGAGAACTGAGAAAGGGGGAAAAACAGACGGGGAAAGTATTTACAAATTTTTGAGAAAGTGAAAAACATGTCTCTTGAAAGGAGCCAGGTCATAGTTATTGGAAAAAACATAAGAAGGTATAGAGTTCTAAAGCTTCGACGTGTAGGGAAAGAAGCAGTTATCAAAACGGCACACCCTTAAGTTGCCGATGGCCACACAATAATCATG
>JAYMFT010043102.1:0-15533 GCA_038088735.1 Panulirus argus | reverse complement strand
TATATATATATATATATATATATATATATATATATATACTCGGATTACTAAGTAAAAAATGCACTGGATATTGTTCCAGTGGCTAAATCTAACAGTATTTTGAACTATTTATTTTCACTCTAGCTATCTGAACATAAACTGGGTCTGTCACAGAGCTGAGGGGACGTATGCAGTTGCTTTAACCTATACATATAGATGCAGAATTAAAGATAATAAATGTACTACTTTATTTCATCAAGGAGTAAACTACTCTCTTTAGTGTCTTCGCTAATAATATTGTGCGTCAATCGATTGTGCGCTACAACTCAATAGGCTGCATTGAAACATTGCCAACTGTTCCCACATGTTGTTTGACAACATCACCAACAAAGTAAGAAATATGTTCAGGACTCGGTAACAGAGAACCTCCATGTAAAGTGGTGGAAGCTTTACTGACGCTGTTACTCGGTACCACAGAAGACTTGCGCACAGGATATAGTTAAAAGGTACTTTTAATGTGATCGTTTGTTTGCTTTTTCTTTAATAAAGAGTCCAAGTGCTGTTGTTAGTCGTCCTTATCTCTAGCAAGCTTATATATACTGGGTTAAGTAGGATCATAATTCAGTATCTGGAATACTTTCAACACCAATACACTACTGCTAGGTCATAATACTAACTGTAAGGATATATAAATATGTATATAGGGTTTAAGGATTCATGTAAATAAAGAGGTTACTTCGAATGAAGTATTAGTGGTAAAGTTCCAGTTCAGGGACATCACAGAAATAACTTTGATTGAAACTCGTCACTGAACTCCTTATCCTTGGTATAAATGATTTACCTTGATATGCAGATTTATTACTGAAATATACCACTGACATTGTTATTATCTTCCTTTTGCGATGTTGATTACATGTGATTGGAAAAGTAAACACACTCAGCAAACACTGAACAGAAAACAAGCATATCATCATTTAAAGGCAAACAAAGAAACATTCACGCGTTTCTCTTTAAACAGCATCGAAAGTAAACTTAAGTTTCTAAGAAAAATGAGGTAAGATTTTCTTATGTTCTACTGATTTCTGAATGTGTTTCCCATTACTTTTCCATCACTCATTCCTAGATCATCATACCCCTTCATGCTATTATTATTTATCACAATATATAGTAATGTTCCAAATCACATTGTAATAGTTTAAATCACTTCTGATAAGTATAAGGGAATTAACTGATACATGTGCATTTCTTCCAAATCCATGTTTTTTTGTTGTATCTCTAATTGAAACTTTACTGTGTTAATTTCTTCATGACCTTACATATCCAGATAAACACTTGTTTACCAATGGTGTCTTAGCTTCGTCTCTTCCTTGTATATCAATTGACCATTCTAAGTCTTCTATCTCATTTTTGTATTCCCAATGATGTGATTATTACACGAAAGTGCACTTGGGAATTTATCTTGTTTCATTTCCCTCTTGGTTATCAGCAAATACTGGATCACGTGCACCAATATGAACTATTGCAATATATGTATATGTATATGGATGTGTATATATACGAGTGGATGTGTCTTTCTTCGTCTGTTTCCTGGCACTACCTCGCTAATGCAGGAAATGGTGATCAGGTATAATGAATATGAATAAGTGTAAAAAATTAATTGACTTTTGAAAACCTTATCTAACCACCCTCCCAATCAAGATTTAACTTCATCTTCGATATTAAAGTTGAAATGTAACAGTTACAGCCATAATCAAGTTCCACGCAAATGACACCTGTTGCCAACAAGCAGATGACACAGCTAGCATCCATGTGATCCCAAGCAACAGATGAAATAAAGTTGATATATTTCTGCTATCATATCATCTACTAAGGGAGGATTTTATTGTTCTCTTCATAAGTGTTTTACCTGTATTAACAGTAATCAGATCAATATTTGTATAACATTTATTTATAACCCTCACTAGTAACACTCAAGCAACAATTCTGCATTTTGACAATGGCCAGTGATTACCACAGGGTCTACATTTTTGTTCACATGCCAAAAAGTAAACTGAAAGGCATGCTCAACGATATGTTGAGATGGTTTACATTATAAGCAATAATAATTAGCAGTAGAAAAAATCCCAGTCAATTAAGCATAGCACATGTGGGGAAGATACAACTTTGGTCTGTGCAATTATATGCCCAATGTGAAGAAGAGTTTATCTTCTCGTACAAGAAAGGTAGCTCAGTGTCAAAACAAAAAAGTAGGTCATCAGAGATACTAGTCCATTATACTGAATTTTAGCTTTTCTTTAAATGAATTACAGCAGCAGTATTCTAGTAAATGGGGAATAAAGATATATAGGAATTTTAGTGATGAAGACAAAATTTGTACTGTTGGACAAGTAAGAAAAAACACAAAAAGGGGTTTATGAAATTAATTTTTGAAAAGTTATTTTTCCTTAGAATTTTATTTTTACAAGCAAAAGAAACTGTATTAAGATAGGTTAGGTTTGGTTCTTGGTATTTTGCAATTAAAACAACAGCTTTATCTAACCTAACCTAACCTAACCTAACCTAACCCAGCCAGTCCAATAAGCTTTTGATTTTGGACGTGAAACATAAATATAAAGTCTTTTATTCATTAACAAGCCTCTGAACTAATATGTCTTTTTTTTTCAGAAAATGGCGGGTTTTCAAGAGCCACCAGCTAAAAAACCAAGAAGTGAAGCAAATGCAGAACTGAATTCAAAGACAACCCATCTGTCAGTGCAGCAAAGTCCAGCTAGAACTGTTAATGGCCATTTTAATTATCAGAAACGTTTTAGTGGTAATGCATCTTCTTCTCAAGGTACTGCAACCCCTACCGTAAGAGCTTATGCTAGTGGAGCTGTCCGAAGTATTAAAAATACAGATCACTTGAAAAGCCTCTTGAAACAAAGACATGCTCTTCCAGTTTTTCTAGCTCGGGCAAGGTTGCTGGAAGAGCTCAAAAAAAATGATGTTGTGATTATTATTGGTGAAACAGGGAGTGGAAAGACAACACAGATTCCACAATTTCTGCATGAAGAAAGGTGGGACCGTAAGGGGTCCATTTGTATCACTCAACCTCGGAGAGTGGCAGCTATTACTGTTGCTAAGAGAGTAGCTGAGGAGATGGACACTAACTTAGGTGAATTAGTGGGATATGCAGTACGCTTTGAGGAATGTGAGTCACAGAGCACAAAACTTAAGTATGTGACTGACGGAATGTTAGTTAGGGAGGTTATTTCTGATCCTTTACTTACCAAATATAGTTGGGTTATTTTGGATGAGGCCCATGAACGGACCATCAATACCGATGTTTTATTTGGAATTGTGAAAGGTGCTCAGAAGAGTAGAAAAACAAATGGAAAAGATCCTCTCAAAGTTATCATTATGTCAGCCACAATGGATGTTGACCATTTTAGTAACTATTTCAACAAGTGTCCTGTATTATATATAGAAGGTCGACAGCATCCAATTGAGATGTTCTATGCCAGAGAAAAGCAAGATGATTATGTCCTAGCTGCCATGAGCACTGTATTTCAGATACATAAAGAAGCTCCTCCACGGCATGATATATTAGTATTTTTGACTGGTCAAGAGGAAATTGATTCAGTGACACACAGCATTCGCCAGATCGCAAAGGACAGTAGCTTAGCAGAGTTTCCAAAGCTAAGAACTTATCCTCTGTATGCAGCCTTACCATCACATCAGCAACTGGATGTATTTAGACAAACAGCCCCTGGGGAAAGAAAGGTCATTATCAGTACAAATATTGCAGAAACATCCATTACAATACCTGGAATCAGGTATGTGATTGACTCAGGACGGGCAAAAGTTCGCACTTACCATCCAGGAAGTGGTTTTGATGTGCTGAGAGTGAAAAAAATTTCTCAGGCTCAAGCTTGGCAAAGAACAGGTCGTGCTGGACGAGAAACACCAGGTTGTTGCTACAGAACTTATACATTGGATGAGTTCAATGCTATGGCTGTTAACCCAGTCCCAGAAATTTTGCGTTCAAACTTAGCTAGTGTTATCTTACAGCTTTTGGCTATTGGAATAAAAAACATACTAACTTTTGATTTTATCGATAAACCAAGTCTAGACGGTGTTAAGCAAGCAGTTGAGCAACTCACATTACTAGGAGCTGTTGCTGTAAGATCTGAGGCACTGGAACTCACAGAAGCTGGAAAAAAAATGGCACAGTTCCCTCTTGATCCTTGTTATGCAAAAGTCATCCTTAGTGGGCCAGAATATGGCTGTACTGATGAGGTTAGTATTTTTATTCTTCATGCCATATTCATAGATTATAATTTTTATGGATAATGTTGTTTATGACTTAAGTGTTTAAGGTGATATATCATCTCCCAACTTTAAATTCTTGAAATTATTTCTTTTTATGAAATGTTACTGTTATGTCTTGAATTGGTAAGTGTTATCAATGTTACTGTAGAATCAGTACTGTAATACCGTTGGCGAAGGGATTGAGGCCCTTACGTTCTCCATTCTTAGTGATTTCGAGCAAATTATCTCCCACCCTACCCATATTCCTGACAGCTGTGACCACTCTCCTAATATTCTGGATTTGTTTTGCACCTCTAGTCCATCCTGCTGTAAATACACAATCTTGCCCCCAGTTGGTTCATCTGATCACATTCATAAATGTACCTATTCTAATGGTACCTCTCCCTCCAGCAGCTCCCTCTTAAGTGTAAATACTGGCACCTCAACAAAGCTGACTGGAATAATTTACGTAACTTCTTTTCTTACTTTCCTTGAGTAAATTACTGTCCCTTATGTGGTGATGCTTCTTTCTCTGCTAAACACAAAGCAAAGGTTATTCTTGCGTAAATGGAAGCATTTATCCCCTCTTCCTCCTAGACGACCTCTTCATCCAATCCATGGTTCAACTGTTCCTGTTCTGAGGCCATTTAGGCAAGGGATCAGGCATAACAGGCTTCAAAAATCTCTCCTTCCTCTGGCTCCCCTTCAGCTTTTATCAATGCCCCTAATTGCTGCAAGCACTTTATCTGTAGGCAAAGCATTCCTTTATCCACAAGAAGTGCAATAGCCTCTCCTCGTCATCCACTGATAGGTCTTTCTGGTCTTTAGCAAAGTGCACCTATAGCAACTTCTGACACTGTACCTTTCCTTCACTTTTCCATTCTGACAGTACTATAGCTGTCTCTCCTGTAGACAAAGCAACTCATTTGCTTCCCGTTTCTCCTCTAACTCCACTTTAGATGACTCTAACATTCCTTCACCCCCTGATGATCCTCTTCTTAATCCTATGCCTCTTCCCTTTATCTCTTTTTCAGCTTTCCAAAAAGCACTTCTTTCTGTGGACACAAGCAAGGCTTATGGTCCTTATGGCATCCATCCCTGTGTACTGAAAGAGTGTGCCTTTGAACTTGCACCTGTACTTGCTCGTCTGTTCTGTTTGTATTTTATAACAAGAACTTTTCCTTCTCCTTGGAAGCATGCATTAATACATCCCATTCCTAAGAAGGGTGACCATTCTGATCCCTCTAACTATCATCATATTGCTTTGATATGTACCATTTCCATAGTCTTTGAATCCCTCCTCAACTCCCATATTCTTAAACCCCTTGAAAATCAGTCTTCTCCCTGATCACCAGTATTACTTCTGTAAGTCAAGATCCACTGGTGATATTCCTTCCTATCTCACTAATGTCTGGTCATAATCCCTGAAAGATTTTTGGGAGTCATGTATAGTTGCTCTTGACATATCTAAGGTTTTTGACAGGGTGTGGCATTGGGGTGTCATCTCGAAGCTTCCATCTTTTGGCTTCTCTCCCTCGCTTTGTTCCATCATATTTAGCTTCCTCTCTGGTTGATCTATCTCTGTGGTTGTTGACAGATCAGCCTTCCCCCTTTTCTCCATCATCAGTGGTGTCCCTCAAGGTTTTGTCCTGTCCCCTACACTTTTTCTCCTTTTTTTCAACAGTTTCCTCTCCTCCACAAATAATCCAATGCACTTATATGCTGACTACTCAACACTGCAATCATCCACAGCCTTTAATTCTGCTTCCTCTTCTCTCACTCAATTTGCATTTCGTCTAGACACAGCTTTCTCAGTAACTTCAGACTTAGACAGGATATCTCAATGGGGTGCACAAAATCTTGTTAAGTTTAATGCCTCCAAGACCCAGTTTTTACCTCTCTCTCTATCGAAAACTCCTCACAACTCTCACTTCTCCTTTGACAGGTCTGTAATTCCACCTCTTGACTCAGTGAACATGCTTAGTATTATTGTAACATCCACTCTTTCTAGGAAACCCTATATTACAGACATAGCTAAGTCTGCCTCTAAGAAACTGGGTGTCCTGTTTAGATGTCGAAACTTCTCTTTTGAACATTTTTTTCGTTTATACAAGGGGGTGATTCGTCCTTGTATGGAGTACTGCTGTCACATTAGGGGAGATTCTGCTGCTTCCCACAGTTTCTTTGTGGAGACCAGCCACTCAGGAAATGATCATTATGGTACCTCCTTTGCCTCTCTTCCTTCTTTAGTTATATTTTATCAGTGTATAACCTTTCTACCTTTAAGAGTCTGGTCTGTAAACACATGCAGAATCCTGATTAATTTCTACTTTATTTCTTTGACCAGCAATGGCCTGTGATTTGGGTCATGTTTTGTCCATACCATGTCAATCACTATAAGAAAAAATTGAAATGAAAAACTCATAATAATCATGAATAAAGGACTCTTCAGCTCATGAATTTAGATTATTCAAAGTGATCCTCAAACAAACAAGCATTCTTCACCTAGAAAACTATCTTTGGATCAAGATCATCCCTCCTGACAGTGATAATCTATCTTCTACTTCTACAAAAACAATAGAACAAACCTTAAATAATCATTAGTGGAAATGTATATAGAATGGACAAAAAAATATTTGAGCATGAATCTGGTCAGCAGGTGGAAAACCCTCATCTGGTTTCCTCATATGTTTTGATCTAATTTACATATGCAGCCAAAATGTGTAATCAGAGATAGAAATTCAAACTCATCTGTCTTCTTCCTTGATTGGGAAGGAAAAGAGAGATATGTCCAGATTATGTTCACGTGATACTGTGCAGTTTATTGCAGCACAGTTATCCTTGAATTCTGACTGTTTTTGGGAGCCACCATGTATGTTCGTTAATACCACCTCTACCACAAAGTGGAGTTCTGTGAGGTTTATTATTGGAAAATAGGAGGAAAAAGGGCTCAGCATCATTTATGTTGTTTTTCTATGATATTACTAAGTTTTCCCTCTTTTCTAGGTCCTGACAATAGTAGCTGTTTTATCAAGTGAATCTATATATGTAAACCCCAGTGGGAAGAAGGATGCTGCTACAAATATTAGACGCAAATTTACATCTGTAGAAGGTGATCATATCACTATGCTCAAGATTTTCCGGGCTTTTAAAAGTGCAAAAGAAAAGAAGGTAAAGAAAGAATAGATGTATCCATCATTTTTTTAGTACTGCAATGTTCTAAAAGAAAACAAGAGAATGAAAGAATACTTGGCCATGGTACATTTTATATTTTATATAACACTATTTTATATAACACTATCAGACGCACATATATTTGTAAGTCTTACATACATAGATTTTGTGTGACTTACTTCAATATATTTATTTACACTGTTGACAACTCTCACTACGAAATTATTGTTTTTTCTTGTAAGAATATGTAAAAGTCTTCTGAACTAGAGTGAGGTGAGGATTTAACAAATGGGAACATCAGTGAGGGGAGCAAATGTGGAGGTGGCAACAGGGAGAGAAAAAGTAGAGATGGAATGAGTATTTTGAATACTTGTTGAACATGTTTGATGATAGGGTGGCAGATGTGGGATGTTTTGAACATAGAGGTATGCAAAGTGAGAGTCATGGCAAGTGGTTTGGTGAAAAGAGAAGAGGTGGTTAAAGCTTTGCATTAGATGAAGTATGGAAAAATAGCTGGAATGGATGGGATAGCTAATGAATTTCTTAAGAGGGTGACTGTTTTGTTTATTGCTCATTAGGATTTTCAACATATGAACATATGTATGGTTCATGGTGAGGTGCCTGAGGATTGGCAGATTCCCTGTGTAGTGCCAGTTTCAAATTACAGGGATTAGTGTGTTGAGTGTACCTAGTAAGATATATGGGAATGTGGCAGTTGAGAGGGTGGTGGCATATGTACAGGTTCCGATTAGGGAGAAGCAATGTGGTTTCAGGAGTAGGCTCTGGGAGCACTGAAGACTGTGTGGAAAGAGAGATCATCTGGGAAGGACCTCTGTATAATGTGTACAAGAATGTAATATGTCATCTACATAACTGGAAATAATTTAATCTTACTGATGATAATGTGACCTCTCTTCAGATATGGTGCCATGAAAACTTCCTTAACCACCGTAACTTGATGTATGCTGCTGAGGTACGGAAGCAGTTAGTTCAAGTATGCCAAAGATGTGACATATCATCTGTCTCCTGCCATCAGAATTTGGATAATGTGCGAAGGTACATCGCCTTGTATCTTAATTTCTGAGACTTTAGTGTTAAGGTTTTCATAATTGTTTTTGCAAACCCCAGCAAAGCTAGTCTGCTACTATATTTCATAATGAATGTGATGGCATTGTGTCTTGGAAGATGTTCAGTTGCTCTGAACCTTGACATGACATCAGCCAGTCTTAGACATAAAGCATACCATATTGAGTAGCACCTCACCTTTGCCTAGCTCTGGAAGTAATTCCATCTTCTCAAGCATGCAAGTCAGAAAGTTACTTATAACCTAAAATGTCTCTTATTAATATACCCTGCTGAGCCATATGCCCAAAATCTTTCAGAATTTCAAGAAGTTAAATCAGTGAGACTGAATTTATTAGTATTCATGTAATGCACTACATTGATGTATTCAGTTTAATAATCTTTCACTTTCCTTCTTCTCTTTTATATTCATCTGCCTGATTATCTAAACATAACTAAAAGCTACTCAATTTCCTAGAAAATTCATGAGAATGTGCATGTCATTGGCATGGCTGGATGATGACTGACTGTGGTAAGAAATCATCATGCAGTGGCACCACATCAACCACCCAAGCTTGAAAGGTGGCCTTGAAAAGGAGGCACAAAAGCCAGTGTAAATTTACATCTAGAGAACTTGTTCATGTTATATAAATATTCATTTAGAGGAGTTAAAGGTTTAAATAGTGAGGAAGCTTGGGGTGAACCTTATAAGATGGTTACTTAGCTAGATTAAGAGGTTTATAAATGAAAGATCTAGGATATTTTAACTTTAATCCAACATGACATATTTTCAAACTTATCCACAAATTCAATACTGGCAATGCATACAGCACAAAGAAACATAGACCCTCCAATTTTGTATATGCCTTCAGAAGGAATTGGTCATACAACACTGTTGGGACTAAAGGTATGTCAGGTATAATTGAAAATTTTGCAGAAATTTATAATTTTGCCGTTATGAAATAATTACTAATGAGTCACATTGATTACAAGAAAAGCTTTATTATATAAGACAAAACAGTAATAAATTTTTTGTTGTAAGACAAAAGATAAAGCATGTGCATTGGCAATTCAGTTGACTCAGGCCTTATTCCCACACTTTTTAGTGCATTGTGATGAAAAATATACAAACCATATACACATTATCAGTGCGAAAGTAGGGGATGAAATATACTTCTGATTTTTTTTTTTTTTCTATATGAATATCTTTGAAACTGTATGGTTAACTTTTTAAACAAACAAGACAGCTATACCTTTTTAAACAAACAGGACAGCTATATTTTACAGGTTGGTAAAGGAAGCTTAAGCCATTAATGGTACAATAAGTCAGCTGGTTATTTAAACAGGAGGAAAGGCTAGAATCAGATGATGTTGGCTACTATTTGCTGAGAGTATATCAGTTGATGTTAGCCATTTTGAATATTTAAGGGTTAAGGGCCTAATGCTATGCAATAGTTTAGTACATTACTAAGAAATGGATATGATTACTTCCATTGGATGTCATGTCAGTGATGTTATTAAGTTACTGATTGTTACTAAAATTCCTTGTATTTACAGATGCCTGGTAGCTGGTCTGTTCACTAATGTTGCAGAATTGCAATTAGATGGTAAATACTTAACACTGAATTCAAAACAAGAGGCTGCTCTTCATCCAAGTTCTGTGTTGTTTGGTGGAAAACCTGCATATATCCTTTATACAGAACTTGTCCATACAGGTAAAACATACATGCACATCAATTCTATGGTTGATTCCCAGTGGTTGTATGAAACTGCACCAGAGTACTTCAGGAAGAATCATATGAAAAACTGAGATGCCTATAAGGAATTTTAGAAACTAAAGTAAATGAGTGACCTGCACAGTTGGGTGACACAGAAGTGCAAGATGATTACTTGTCATATGATGCTCAGAAACTGGGACTGGATTGCAAAATCCTTGTGCTCAGAATGTTAAACCTTCTCTGGGAAAAGTGAATTTTATTAGATATTTTTTGTATTCTTCATGATTCTAAAAGGAATGAAGATGTTAAGGAAAATATATTTTTGTACCAGTTCTGTATTTAGATTACACCCATCCCCCACAAAATGACAGCTTATGTACAGTCAACAAAAAAAGTCTCAGTACCCCAAGATTCAATGAAATCCAAAACAAGTAATGTTACTTCAGTTGTACTTCAGTTGTTCAGTATGGTTGGTACTTACAATCATTTGTTGTAATTTTAATACATTATATAGAATCCATTCTTCATGGTGTATTCTTTGACTTAAATCTTTAAGATAACATAAATACTCGTGTATGGCTCAATCTCATACAAGTTGACTCCTCAACATTCTGCTAAAAAATTCTGATTTTTTCATATATCTCATGTATAAGTCGACCCAAGTTTTTGAAAGAATACCATGGGCATACCAGTACTTAACGTATACTCTTTATTCCACCCAAGACCCAACATAACATGGTATCATTGTGGATATGTTGTGAATCTTACCCCATCCCATTATCTTTACTCATAGGTATATGAAATACATTGGAGTTGTATTCAGTTAAGTTCTTAATCAACTGTAGGAATTAAGTTAGAGACATTTTAGCACTGAAATTAATGTATTATGTATTTCAAAACACAGACTAACAAATTATTCTGCTAAGATAATATCAGCTGCAAGTGAAGAATCAACTACAGAAATATTTACAGTACATCAGAACGAAAATACAAGCCTATACTATGGTAGGGGACTGAAGGCTGAAGTTGCTTAAGCTTACCATACTGTTGGTATAAATGTTATCTACACCAATGATATACTCTAAAAGTGAGTGCAGTGGACTTGCTTTATTTAGAAGTTTGATACTTTGCTTTCTTTATTTAGTGATACATACCCCCATTTTTCTTTATTTTTCAGTCAAAACCCTTTATTTTGCAATGTAAGTCCAGCAGAATTAAATATTTCAAACAGGCCACAAGATAAACAAAGTTCCCCCAAGGTAGCAGCACTTGCCTCTTATCAAAGCCAGCCACCCTTGCTCTATTTCCCAACCTTCTGCTGTGCTGTATGGAAGTGCACCCTCATTCTCCATAATTTTCAACTTCTTCCCTAAGTTCCAGATCTAGTTCCCCAAGTACCAAGAAGACTTGTTAAACTTTTAACAGGTGAGGGAGTGAGTTGGTCAACAAACAAGTCAGGGGTATGAGTTGTGTCGTCTGCTAATGCCAATCAGTCTGAGGACAATGACATTGAATTGGCTGCCATTAGGAGTCATACCTAACTCAGAGTAGACCATAGAGCAGTTGTATCTTGGAGAACTTAGCACTTTTGAATTATTTGGATAATTCAATCACTAAAATCAACTTTCATTGAACTGGGTGCAGCTGATATAGAGAAGTAAGATCATTATGTGACAATTTGGAATGAAAACAGCTGGAAACAATAATGAAGGAAGTTTTATTCGATTAAACAAATTAATAATCTTTCACAGGTGCAGAAAATTTCATTATTATAAACTTGTGTCAAGGTTTGGAGAATGGTGAAATTGACAAGATTGTTTCATAGGTCACTACAATAAATCACTGAAACAGTCAAATGTACAGATAATTGCAATGATATCTTAATCATCATTGTTTTTGAGTAAGTATTATATAGCTCAAAGAGGGGCGACTTACCCCTTCAAAACCCCATCCTCTGGATACGCCCCTGGGCCAAGAATGAGCTGCATGGCGTGCCATTGGGTGATGAGTCAGCTTTGCAGAGGGGCCAATCAAATGCTGCATAAGGATTTTCCTTTACCATTAATGTCTTCTCATTTTTTTGTCAAGTTCTAGTATTATTTTTGTACTATAAGATGTACAGTAAAACTTTTTTCTACAAGTGTTTTGTTAAATAAACATCATATAGCAGTAATTCGTGGACCCATTCTCGCAATATAACATGGCTCCATTGTACCCAGTGCTTAGGTTTTAACCCATCAAAAATATTTTGTGAGTTTAGGACAATCCCCCTACCTTTTGAGTAATGATTTGATCATAAAAAACTTCGACCTATACACATATAAATATAGTAATATCAAAAAGTATTTATTCATTGAAGGACAGTGGTTTCCGACTGATGGGCCATGGTGAATCTCATGGGGTTCAGTATATAATCACATTTGAATGACCATGATAACTGATGCATATGTATAACAGCAAAAGCGGAATGTGTACAGAAAGTGGAAAGCGTACAGGAACAACGGAATGCGTACAACAACAGTGGGATGCGTACAGGAACAACGGAACGTGTGCAGCAACAGGGAAATGCTTACAACAACAGCGGAATGCATACAGCATCTACAGAATGCATACAACAATAGCGGAATGCGTACAGCAACAACGGAATGGGTACAGTAACAGCAGAATGCGTACAGCAACAATGGAATGTGCACAGCAACAGTGGAATGCGTACAGCAACAACGGTATTTTTCAATTAGGGCCCGGCCTTGCTGTGGACTTTTGTCTGCGGGGGGAAAAAAAAAGAAGAAGAAGAAGAAGACAGAGTCCCATTCTCGGGAACACAACAATGAGTGTTATCTTCTCGAAGTCGCCTTTCGTCAACAATGCCCGTCGACTCTCTTGGCCTGCGGCTAGCCACCAAGCCTCCAATTAGCGCGCTAAATTCAAATCCTCACACTCATCCCCCCCTCAAACTTTGTGCATGCCCCCACGTGCACATTGCTCACAAACCACACACCCAGAGCCTACCTTCCCGCCTGTTCGGCAATCCTTCTAGAGCACCTAAGTCGAGTAGTCTCCTTTGCTTCTCTCGCATCTCTTCCCCTTATATCTAATTCACTCGGTTCTTCCCCTTCCTCCAGTGTTCCCTGTCGTGACTCCTCACACCCTAACTCTGTCTCTGCCAGCTTCCCACAGAGCTTTGCAAGCCCTGTATCAACTCTGCCAGCACATTCATACCCAACAGTACTGACGACCGAGTTCCTTGAATTACACCCCTTGTCCCAGCTGCTCGCTTTACAAACAAGCCACAGTCCCTAATCACCTTTCCTTCCACTTCCAAGTCCACCAGTACATATCCTAAGCAAGGAATTTCCATTCTGTTTGCAATATGTAATCTGAAGATCCAGCTCCCGCATTACCTCTTGTTTGGGTAAAAGATGCCGGGTATACCACTCCTCCGTCACCAAGCTAATCTCTGCTCCTGAATAAGCCATTGCTTCCACTTGAACCCAATTTACAGCAACCACAATCTTGGTTTCTTTCCCAAACATCTTAACCTTATTTTTCCTCTCATCGTCTACTCCCTAAGCACCCATCATCACACTCCGAGTCGACGTTGGGCCTGGTGTAGACCTTGAGGACTGGCCCGTCTTCCTCAAGGCTGCCCATTTTCCGGCTTCTGCATCCACTTCTTAAACCTGGCACACTGAAACCCTAAATGACCTTGCTGACCACACAGAGAACATGGGGCCGAACAGGAGGCACTCCTCACAAACAGTTCTGGCTGCTTCCACCCTCTCAGTTCCACTTCCTCTCTGTGAATCTGTTCCACCTCATCCACTTTGTCTGCTCCCCGCCTAACCAACTCTTGCCACTGCACCTCTGGATGTTCCTCACGCCACTTCTGTAATTTAATCCCAATCCGCCAGTTTCTCAGATTTTATAGAACCTTTTATTCAACATCCATCTCCTGTCCTCCTCCCTTTTGCACCTCACTTTCTTCATTTTCTTCTCAATCTCCATCAATGAATCAGCGAACCCCCACACACCTTCATGTTGTTGTTAAACACGTTGTGTAAATGCTTATCTAAGTCTACATAACTTGACTTCTTACTAGTCTAATGTTCTTCTCAGCATCTCTCACCCACTCATCTAAAACTCACTGGCTCTCCTCAGCCTGCCGGAAAATTTTGCAAGCGTAGGGACTGGCTGAGACCACACTATGCTCCTGGTATGACACAAGTTAATTACAGCCTCTGCTAACTGCCTATTAGATGTGAGGAGTTTGTCAGTCCCTCCTGTTACACCTACCCTGTGATTCTCCTCTTTCTTTACTATGTCAAAACTTCCCCCTTGACCCTCCCACTCTGGTGGGGGTACAGAATCATCCATGACTCTGCAGCCAACTGGACCCAAGCAGGAGTTTCTACTTGTAATACCCAAAAGGGTGTAATCAACCATACTCTGTTACCAATTCTGTAATGAGCTGGGCTTAAGCTGCTCTCCTTTGTCTTTGGGCTCACCTTTAGCACTCAATACGGAGAAACCACTAAGGTTCTCTTATTAATTATCGAATCTCCTACTGGGGAGTGCAAACAATAGGTAGGGTTTACAAAACTTTAATTTACAGCCATTGTCAATACTACAGTAAGAAATTTACTCCAAACAGAAACACTTTTCCTTAACAGTTAAGCTCACAGACACTATTTACATACAGTAAAGAAATTAACTCCAAACTGAAACACTTTTCCACAAATACTCACAAAGATATTTACATACAGTACATGGGTCAGTACTACTAACATGCAATTATCAAAGCACTGCTTTGATTTTCTCCCAACACAGCACCTATCAGGCCTCTCCCCACTCGGCTCACACCACCCACAAACTGGTTACCATACGAGACTACCTGAGTCTCGTTACTTGGTCCGCTCAGGGTACCTCTCTTGAACACGGCATGCCACCACCTCCCCCATACAGAATTGTAACACCATGCACTTAGCTGCACCAGCAGCGGTAGTCTTGCCGTCCAGCCAAGAATGGGTAATTTTCCCGCGACCACCTGGCGCCGTGGACATTCACCATCCCCAGCCCTTCCGTACCAAGCCAATGCAGCCGTCAGATGTCGTAACTAAAAGACTTCTTTACTTTATTATCAGCACAACTTATATCCTTCCCTGCATCACCCAGTTAACACCGACAGCAGAGTCACATCCTGGCATATATATATATATATATATATATATATATATTTTTTTTCATACATATTCGCTGTTTCCCGCGTTAGCGAGGTAGCGTTAAGAACAGAGGATTGAGCCTTAGAGGAAA
>JAYMFT010043101.1:0-30122 GCA_038088735.1 Panulirus argus | reverse complement strand
AAAAAAATAAATAAATAAATATATATATATATATATATATATATATATATATATATATATATATGCTGATAACACGAGGAAAATGAAAAACGTGAAGTTCCCAAGTGATCACATGGTCAGGGGAGATACAAGAATGAGATAGAAGACGTAGAACAGTCAGATGATATACAAGGAAGAGACGTGGGTCAAACCTGAAAACATTATAGGAGTGTGTGAAGAACCAGTGAAGGGCAAACTTCAACAGATTATGAGGGTGTGTGACGAACCAGTGAGGGAAAAACCTCAGCTAAGACGCCATTGGTAAATAAATGTTACTTGTTTACCAATGGCGTCTTAGCTAAGTCTTTTCCTTCTATAGCAACTAAAAGTTCTACATCTTCTATCTCATTCTTGTATTTCCCGTGACGATGATTAATACACGAAAGTGCACCTGGAAACTTAACGGTTTTCATTTTCCTCGTGGTTATCAGCAAATACAAGATCAAGCGCACCACTGTGACCAATCCCAATATATCTATCCATCTATCTATCTATCTATCTATCTATCTATCTATATATATATATATATATATATATATATATATGGGAGCTGACTCAACCTGTTTAGTGAGGCACGCCCTTACTAAAATAATTAGTATGGAGGTGGGGACTGTAAATAAAGATGCAAGCCAATCAACACAATGTTCCAACAAAGACCACTTGTATTGTTTTTCTACTGTTATTATATAAAAGTAACAATAACAATAATCATTACATATCCAATCTCATGATTCTCATTTCTTTATGCTTCCTATTTTTCTAATCATCTTTAACATTTGTTGTACTTCATTCTCAAATGATACTAACTTCCTTAACTTCTAATTGGAGAGAGAGAGAGAGAGGAGGGGGGTGTAGGGGAATGGGAATCAAAACAGCATGCTACGCCCATCACCATCACAACGAGCCCAGGACGGCAGTCAACCCTCATTAAATTGTGGGCCAACTTTGCCCACCTTCTCACAAGTCATACCGACCCGTACCCTCGATCTTGGAGTTAATCTCTTTAATTAATGTTGCTGTTATCACAGCCTCCAACTGCCTCTCCCCACTCCTCCTAGGGATTCCACTCAGGGAGGGTGAGCGTGGGGCGGGGGAAGTCTCTTCTAAGACAACGGCCGCTGAGGGGGCTCGCTACTGCAAGGTGGGTACGCCAAATAACTCATTACCATGTTTAACTCGTAAGTCCGTTTAAATCAACTCTCACTTGAACTACTGCTTAATAGCTTAGGAAATATTTTGTCTTTCTACTCAATCTCATCATATCAATCATTTTCAAAATGAAAAATAAAATTGAGTGAAAAACCGTTATTAGATTTACAGTGCAACATTATCCTACTATAGGCAAAAACAAGTAGTATATTTCTGACGCCTCTGTGTGTGTGTGTGTGTGTGTGTGTGTGTGTATACATATACAGTTGGATTTAATTGCTATCGACGGCTAAAGGTCATTAAGGCAGACTCTGCACCATACGCGTAACAAAAATGTCAATTTATACATTTACGCCCTACGATACGTGTACCAGTGTACGCTTTTGTATTCATACAGCAGTGGGAATCATTAACACTGGATGCCCAAAATGGTTGATCACAGCTTTCCATTTACGGCACAGAATAAGTATTTTCAATTTCAAATTAGCGGAGGCGGCAACCAGCAGGAGCCGCCAAGTGTGAGCTGGTGCGCGTGAACCCCAAGCGGCCGCGCCAGGCGCCACGTCACCCACCCACGCACGCCTACCCTACTTCTTAAAATTCTCCAGTTCCTCCCCTCACTTCTCCTGCTGGCACTCTGCTCCCTTCTGCCATCTTATAATATGATATTGCAATGATAATTAGGGCGGTTTTCACACCCAAGAAGCGACGGTTGACAATACGAAATAAGATTATATTTGAGATTCAAGCATTTTCCTGCCTCCAATCACAGGCACTCACATAGACATGGCGCGGCCGCTCATTTCCACTTCCCCATGAAATTATCTTTTTCGCTCACCAACGCCGCAGCGAAGCAAGCCATTGCTGCAAACCTCCTTCATGCATGTATGTAAAATGCCAGTGCCATTCATCACTGAAGAATACTTACTTAAGACGACACAGTTAATGAAAACTTGTGGAGTCCGGCATCACTGCGCTTGCCTCGCTTTCATTGGCAAATGGAGCCTGGGTCGCCTCCTTCATCTTACCTGATTGGTTAGCTTGCAAGGACAAAGAACAAACGCTTGAAGAGGTGCCATGCAATTACGTAACATAAATCATAAAACATAATTAATCTTAATAGCAAGATGAAGATTTCTGTTAACCCATCTTCCCCCGCGACGAAAATAAAATATCGAGGGGTTGGAATGTGATCGCGAGAGACATCAACAATCCGAGGGAGGCAACAGCAAAGAATGGACAGCAAAATATGAGTGGCATGCATGAGGAAATGCTTCTCCGGCCGCTTGCCATTCCAAGAACTACCGGTGCCGTGCCTGCCACCAGCTCTGGAAGTCTCTACACCCAACAGAAAGTCCGTCACCATTACTCCCTCTGTAATAACACGACACGCACACTGTCAATAAACAACTACATGACTCCTTACACAGGCAAGAAAATAATTCAGAATTTTTTTTTTTCACGCGAACATTGAACACCATGTAAATAATACGTACAAGGTTCAGTAGGCATTACGGAAAAGCTGACACGACCTAGTCCGTGGCTTTCCAGAGCCCAAGAAAATCAGAGATCGCAGTTAAGTCAGAGCCAGCAGGTACAGCAGTGTAACTCACAATGAATCCAAGAGTCAGCAGTACAAGGTCCCCCTTCAGGTAAACTTTACGTTATTTCCTATCTTCACACTAACCAGGGGTGATAGTATTTACACACTGCAGTATCTACGTCAAGTAAATATACGACCCGTGACCGTAGCAGTTTTATCTTGCCTCAATAGACACTAAATAGCTACCCTGGCTCGCCAAGTCTAAATAATTATCCAATAGCTACTCGGGTTAGTGGAGTAACAACAGGTTAAAGGCCAAACCATCAGACCAAGACGTCGAAGGGACGTGCTCAATGGTAGCACCAGCGTGCTCTTTGGGTCGTAACGTCGCGCTCAAGGATCTAAAATACATAAAACCACCAAAGCCAAAATTACGCCATCTATCTCTATGGTGCTAATGTTAACCAACTTCAACGACCATGGTAAACATAAAAAGTTCAATATGGAACTTTTCAAAGGCTAATCAATAAAAAAAGATTCAGTACAGCGTTATGTAAATATCTAACCTGATCCAATGACAATTCACATCTCTTCTTTGAACATCTACGTACTAGCAGCCTGAATACTGACCTCTCTCTCTCTCTCTCTCTCTCTCTCTCTCTCTCTCTCTAAGCCATTTAGTGTGTAATTCAGGATTGATGCTCTAAACTGTAGTAGTTGTTTGGTTTCTCTGTTAAGCTGTCGCAGTCAACCACCAGGGGAACCATGGTACGCCTTAATGATGTACCTTGATGTTTTATTTCACTTGATGATTAATTTCAATGATTACTATCTCCTCGAGTTACTTGATGTATGACATAACGTCGCCTTTCACATTTTAACAGTGGAATATAATACTCGAGGTGTTTGTGGCCTTATATTCTTCGCCATTGCCTCGACGTCTTGCTTGTTGAAAAGCTTCGAACTGAGTTTATACCCTACTTGTATTCCATAGAATTAGTCATATTAGCACGTTCATCCATCCATCCAACTATCTCCGATTCGCTTGTTCATTCATCCATCTATCTATCCTAAAGACACTGTCGTCACATTGAATACGGATTGGTTTAACTTAGAAAACACTTAGGAGACAGCCGACATAACAACTCGAAGGGCAGCGCTAATCTGTATCTCAAGTGCAAACTCAGGGAGCTTAATATTGATCTATAGATTTCAAAGTCCGAGGCAGACAGTGGTTCAAGGCTTCACTGGGACAGTGGCTCGAGGCAGGCTTTCACGGACAGTAACCTTAGGTTTTGTAAAAGAGCGGTAGGAGCGTTCGCGAGAAAGTATTTCGAGGCTTCCCAGCGGATCGAGATTGTGCAGGACAGTGAGTATTGCCCAGTGACCGGACCTGTCACTTGTGGCTTCACGAACCTGCGGTCAACCAGAATATACTCGAAGGGTTAGAGAGGAATCGCGGGGAGCGAGCCACCACACGACCTGGCGGCCGTCCTGGAAATCCCCAGTGGGCCTAAAGGCGGTGCCCAGCTGCCTGGAAAACTTCGTCTAAAAGTTATGACTGCCTGTCGTCTCTTTCCGTCCGCAGTGTTTAGAAGTCGTTCTCGTTGCCAGACGGTTTGGCAAAGAGCGCTGTACATCCGAACCTTTAGATTTCATCCCTTGCGAACGATGGAAAGACCCTTAATCACGACGAAACGACCCTTGGCCACGACTGTATGACATTTGCTTTTCACCTGACCCGAACGGGTCAAATTAAAGGCCAAACCGTTTATATATAAGGGTCGTGCTATTATTCCCCAAGGGGTTCGGTTCTCTGGGCCGCAGTGAACCACATCTCCCCTAACCTTGCACCGCCTGCCCTGTGTTACCTCGCATTTCAGATTGGTTCAAAGACCACTGGCGACAGTGGGGCGTGTACGCCTGGCATGATTTAGTGTATACTCGCCAAGTCCTGAGAACATCAGGTACTGAGCCAAAACTATAACTTCTCAGGCCTGGAGATTATGGTAACCCTTGTTACGCAGAAGACGATAAGTTAGTTTGTGTATTTCTTTTTGTACACTCTTGATATGCGTATTATTTTGTCACTTTCACTTTAAGTAAATAATATTATTTTTTTCTATGTTATCTGAGATGCCAGGTATCCATTTTATTAACCAGCCCCTAAGAAAGGATGAACAGCCGGGTTGACTGTGGACTGAAAGCTATTACTCTATTCTTTTCTTTTCAGGTTTGGCTAATTTAGTCTCCCTCCACCACTGGCCCGAGACGTTTAAGGTAAATACATGTTTTTTTTTTCTTGCTAGATACTCTTAAGCTTTATGTTCATAAGACGCATAGAAAGTAAGATAGCAGAAATATGTCTGGATCACATGTTTCAAGGTGAAGTGTTTATGTCAGAAAGAGTTTTTGTCAGATGTCAAGAAGGTCAGGATTGATAGAACCGGCATGTTCCTTATATGGGATCGTAGTTAGCCGGCTATGGAGTATTGTTGGTAGAGGGAGGGTGATTACACACGTTAGCTGACACATAACATGCGGTAGGTTCCGTAATCTTTTATTTCTTTTTGTGGAATCACTAGCTCAGAGCACCTCAGTGGTACACTGCTTCGTTAAGTACTTTCAGTGCATATACTGACGACAGAAAAACAGAGAAACTGCTCAATTGACACAGTAAGATACACACGAAGATGCAAATGTAAATGGTCCATCTGTATTACTACAGTCTGTCAGAGCTTATAGCCTTAGGGCTAATTTCCAACGCTTCTTCGGCCCTTCCCAGCGTAAGAAAGAGCCAGGCACAGTCTTGGTGCTGGCATCTAAGAGCGCGCCCGAGTTCCCTCCCACCTATTTAACACCAGCAACATTCCTAGTGCTGGCATCCAACGCGTCAGCGTTCCCTCTTTCTGTAAAGCCAAGAACCAGACACAGTTCCCTCCCAGCTACGCATATACGCCGGGAACCAGCAACAGTCTTGGTGCTGGAGCGCGGCGCTGTCTCTTCGCCACATTTTCTAGCATTAGCCTTGAGTTTACCGTCCGGTTTCTTTCTTAGAAAACGCGCGGATTTTATACTCGCTTATCTCACGCAATTCACCAGTGTTGGAAACGCGTGAAGTAGGAAGTGGTTTTTTATATTCTGTGGCTGCTGCTTTGTTGTGATGGGCACATTGTTCAGATTATTATTATTTCTATCATTATCATTATTAGTATTATTATTATTATTATTATTATTATCATTGTTATTAATATTATTATTATTTAATATTATCATTATCATTATTATCATTATTATTATCATTTTGATTACTATTATTACTTTCATCAATTTGATATTATTAGCATCATTTTTCTTCTTATTATCATTATCATTATTATTATTGCTATTATTATTATTATAATCAACAGTACTGGTGTCACTATAATCATTGTTGCTGCTGTAGTAATTTTATCATTACTGTTGTTGCTTTCGCTTGCTATATCCTTGGGTCAACCAAATGTAATTTACTCCTATGGAAGGAGATGCTGTTTCGTAAACTCTTTCATATACACGAAGGTGGAATGACGAATCCTTGCATACTTCTATTTAGCAACTGTACTTACTTTCGTCTGTCATTTATTTCCTTCTGTATATTTCAATCTGTTATTCTGTTACAGGAGAGATTATAGTGAACATCTTTTTTGTATATGACATTCAGCAGGCGAGCGAATTTTCAGTTTCATGAAACTATACTCGAGTCTGCTGCCCCGAGTCTTGAAAACTCAAGTCATAGTACTTAGATGGGTGGAGGAATACAAAGGAATACAAAGGAACTCAAAAAGCAACAGACCACTGGGTCCTTTCGAGGCTGTTTGTGATAGTGGAAGATACCAGATACTCACAGAATGGTGTGGTCAAAGTTAGAAGGCATACGGATAATTCAAAGAGAATAAATTGCTTTTATCTACTTTACTTGGCAAAATCGTTCCATATGTTAACAATCCCGTTGAGGGAAAAAGGACTTCGCCTCATTCGAGGTAAATCGTTTGCCCAAGAATTTGTATCCAGTATTATACAGTGGAAGAGGGGTCAGTGTCAGGATGTTAATATATGGTGACGGAGGGGTCAGTGTCAGGGTCAGGATGTTAATATATGGTGACGGAGGGGCCAGTGTCAGGGTCAGGATGTTAATACACAGTGATGGAAAGGTCAGTGTTAGGACGTTAATGTACAAGAGCGGGTGAGTCAGTCCCAGGAGAATATGACGCGAATCGTGTTGGTTCAATGCCATGTAATACAACTCCAGGACTCCAGGGATCAAAGGTCAGTGCCATGGTTTAGAAAAAAAGTAAGGGATGAAAGGTCATTGTCACCGTTATAAGACGCAAGAGGTCAGAGATCGTGATTATTTCTTTTTTTCTTTTATATTTCGGTACTTTGATAAGGCTTTGAGGTATTCATTTGAGAGCCGGTGGTGGTGTCGTGTGTGGCTTTTATTGTGTGTCTTGTACCTGTGTACCTAGAACGGCGGCTTTGTTCCATTGTGCCTGGAACAGTGACCTTGTCCTTGTGAGCCTGGTACGGTGACCTTGTCTCAGAGTGCCTGGAACAGTAACCTTGTCCCTATATGCCTGGCACAGTGACCTTGTCCCTTTGCGCCTGGAATACAGACCACGTCTTGGTGTTCCAGATTTGTGATAACATCTTCCAGCGTCTCTGGAGGTGACCTACATGGGCACCTATGATTATAAGGGCGTCTTGCCATCAGTGTCCTTGGCAAGGCACCAGCGATGGAGCCTGAGGCGAAGACGTTGTCTCGGTACCTCGTCTGAGGAATTTTCTCGTATGATTACGCCTCAGATGGGCCTACTTTCTTGGGCTCAGAATGGTGATTATTTTCTCTCCTGAGTCCGTGAACGACTACCTCTGTCACGTTGCTTCTTGTGCTGACCCTGACTTGAGTTGTCATGCTTATATCGGTGACATACAGGGTCACTAGGCCTGACGTCAGCCTCCCAGAGAACCTGTACTAAACGCGACCTGTGACTGTGATTGACGTCTGGCTGGTGCAACAGGAGTGGCGGAACTCCCTTCAGAGAGGCCGGACGGGTCGCCCACCATGTAGAGGGAAATGAACCTGTCTTCCGTCCTGATGAAGTTAGACGAGGCTGAAGCCCTTCAAATTGCCAGAAGTGTCTAGAGAGGCTGGCCACAGAGACCCAGGAGTGTGTAGAGAGGCTGGCCATGGAGACCCCGGAATGTGTATAGAGCCTAGCCCTAGAGAACTACTGCTTCTTATAATTTGACTAACATTACCGTCACTTAGATTGGCATCCCAGGCCAGCCTGACTTACACGAGGAGTGGAGCAGATTATATCGCCAGTACTTTATGGTCATATGGTCGTGAGGTGAGAGAGTTTGGGATAGGACATTTGACACAGCTGTTTACTTTCAAACATTCAGCCGTGTAACGTTGGCCGAATGCGTCAGCATCTGAACGCTGAAACACACACTTTTTTTTTTGCCTTAGGCTTTACATATAACAGCCGTTTAGCGTTTATAGTTGTAAGTATTAGAACATTTCTGTAACCTCTTTTTAGGGTTCAGTCTTATTTTGTGATGACACATTGCTTCCTAGACTTTACCCTAATTTTTGTAGCATTTATTTCCCCCCAACAAAGCAGTTAGGATTTTTTCTTAATTTTTGTTAATCGTTTCCCGCGTTAGCGAGGTAGCGCCAGGAACAAAAAATTGAAAAGGGCTCATTCGCTCACATCCAGTCTCTAGCTGTCATGTGTAATGCACCGAAACCACAGCTCTCTATCGAACAACCAAGCCCCACATACCTTTACATGGTTTACCCCAGCTGCTTTATATACCATGGTTCAATCCAGTGACAGCACGTCGCCCCCTGTATGCCACATCGCTCCAATTCATTCTATCCCGTGCATGCCTTTAACCCTGCATGTTCAGACTCGAGCCCTTGAAATATTTTTCACTCCTTTCCATCTGAAGTTTTGTCCACTCCACTTCTGAAACGATTATCCTCTATGTCAACCTCTCCTCACTCATTCTCTCATATGTCCAAACCATTTTAGCACAACCTTTTCAGCTCTCTCAGCCACACTCTTCATATTACAATAGTCCTCTCTTAACCTATTATGATTTATACGATCGGCCTTACTGACACCACATATTGTCCTCAAACATTTCATTTGCAACACATCCACCCTCTACCGTACATTTTAATCTGCAGCCTATGCCTTGCATCCATACAACATAGATGGGACTACTAGACCTTCAAACGTACCCATTTTCGCCCTCCAAGATAACGACCTTACTTTCAGCACATTTGTCAATGCTCCCTCGCCCCCTCAACCATCTTATGACACACCCCAGCTTCCATGATTCCATTTACCACCATATCCAATCCCAGGTACCTAAAACGCTTTACTTGCTCCTTCACTTCTTCCTGTCTATTTGCACTGCTTAACCTAATGAGCTTGCCTTTATTCACATTTATTCTCATCTCTCTCCCTTCAAACACTCTCTCAAACTCAGACACCAGCTTCTGGAGCTTCTCACTCGAGCCTGCCACCAGCGCAGTGTCATCAGCAAACAACAACCGACTCATCTCAGAGGCCCCCTTCCATCCATAGCAGAGTGCATACTCTCTCCTCTCTCCAAGGCCCTTGGATTTCCCTTCATTACCGTCCAATTCATAAACAAAATCAAACAGCCATGGTGACATAACACACCCCTGCTACAGACCCACCTTCACCTGGAACCACTCACCTTTCTCTCTACCAACTCGTACACACACCATACTATCTCGATAAAAACTCCTCCCACACCATACATTAGTAACACTATATGCCCCATCATATGCTTCCTCGAGATCAGTAAATTCCACATATATATTCTCCTGTTTCTCCAAGATTGTCTCACCCAGGCTCTTCAAAGCAGAGACCTGATCCACGCATCCTTTACCACTCCTGAAACCACATTATTCCTCCCAACGTGATGCTCCGTGCAATGATACTAACCCTCTCGGTACCACTCTCCTATACAACTTGCCCATGTACGCTCACTAGATGTATAACTCTATTATTCGAACACTGGCTTTTGTCCCCATTGGATTTATATCAATGGCACTAATGGCAGTGTACAGGCTTTACACCGATCCTCAGGTACCTCACTATGATCCATACGTACAATGAAAATCATAATAAACAATGAACAGCACAGTTACTCCATTTTCTGTAGCAATTATTTCCCCACAAACGTTGCTATAATCAGGTAAAATAGTTTTGTTAATTAGATTTCAGTGTAACACAGGGACAATATTTATCGCTCTGCAAGTCCTGATATGTCGGCCTCAACATTTTCCCTTCCACGTAATTTTCATAAATGTTGCAAAGGAAAAATTCGTTTTCGTAGGTATACCACATTCCGTCCATTAAATCTTCATTGTCATCAGAGTAGAAGCTCATTAAATGAGCTGGCTTACTACTGTAGTCTGCCTCCTCTCCTCATCATAATGGTCTCATCTGTAGCTCTTACCAGCCCATGCGACATTCCAAAAATTCTTTGAAGATCCACTAATTCTTCAGGATAAATGGCCTTATAAGTTGTAATGTCTCTCTTGGGCTTCCCTCAACGTAAACACTTGTCACCGCTGTCGCAATTTCGTTAAGACATATTTTTATTAGATCTCTCTCACAGTCACCAGTACTTCAGTTAACCTGTGTCGGAAGGGTGCTTCCCTGCAACGCTTGTGTCACCGGTATCGATGAAGACACTGGGAGCGTAATATGAATGGGTTGTTAACAGTATGTCTGTATGTGAGTGGACTATCTTAGGCGCAAAATTATTATTATTCAATTAATTCTTTACGCCCGAGGGCGACAAACCTAGTCCATTTAATGCCATAGAATATATACAGAAGCATTCGTGTCTCGAAGGGCACGTTGAATACACACACCGCTGCACACACGCACAACACATACGTACATATACGTATAACACCCATCCATGCACACAAACATATACACAGTACATATGTACATAAACGTAGAACACCCGTACACACACGCCCACACACACACACACATATGCACAAAGTGTGGATGGCGAGCAAGAAGTGCATCCAAGTTTATGTCCGTTACCAAATATTTGCAGATATGGAGTACGTTCTGTCCCTGTGGTAGCCTGTCACTATGGGGCACTGAAGGCAATAGGAGTAAAATGAGTAAAGGTCGAAATATAGTTTGGAAAATATCGAAAACATTAAAGTTCCATTATCAAAGCTAGATTAAATTTTTGATTTTACCATTTTATGGGTTGTGTAACATAGGCAAAATTCTCTCTAGATTTATGTTTTATGCCAGACATTTCCTTAAATTTATGGAAATAACTTTAAAGCTCGAAGTCCAAAGGTGGAATTATCCTCAGGTTATAGAGCAGGTTAAGTTTCAGGTTGAATCCTTTGATAACTTAAATATCTCGGGCAAAATCCAAACTAGAGTTATGGCTCTTAATGGCATTCAGTTCTTAGAAGGCGGGAAAACAATTGTATAAAGAATGATACGTTTCTGATTTAGACTTTTCAATTCATGACTAGTTTTTAAGTTTCGGCTTGCTTGACCCTGGTCGGCCCGTGAATGCGTCACGGTCAGGAACGCTTATGGCTACATCATGGAGGTCATTATAAAATATATATATATATATATATATATATATATATATATATATATATATATATATATATATTATCTTTATCATTATTATGCTTTTCTAACATGCTTTAACTTCAGTGAAACTCCGAGGAAGTTATTTTCATACATTTCAGAGTTTATTATCTATTAATTCATGTCCCGACTGAAATAAGAAAAATAACGAGATGAGCTTCAGATGTTTGAAGCGCTGCGTTCTGGGTCCAATTCGAAGCCTCATGTTCCCATTTGCATCTTGTCTGATGCCCAGTAGTTCTTTTTTTACGGCTTCTGTCGTTCGTTTCTGTTAGTTTTACCTGCCCCACTTTGACGCAGGTTTTTTCCATTTAACTCCCGTAATTCCTGAACTCCTGTCAAGTTGCTCGTCTTTTGTGACCAGCTCTGCCAGACTCATTAACTGTGCTCTTGTCGATGATTAACACGGCCCCGCTAAGCTCTAGGGGTCACATTCAGTGCCAGGTTCCCAAAGTTCACCGAGGCACACGGGATTAAGGTATTTTCGGATCTTTTCATCCCAAATGGAACGGAAGGGTTTGAATGAAATTGAAAGACTTTGCCCGAGAGCATGAAAATCTCCAGCACTTTATGAGATTTATAAAACTGATTTTCTATAAAGGAAGTGCAATAAAATCCATTGACACCAATCATGTAATATAGTCAGCAAGCTGTCAAATATTTTGTGGTTTTCTGAAGAAAACTGATACACTGAAGTTCAAGCAAATGATGAAATCAGGCGATTTCATGAGAATGTTGAATATAACCAAACTCTAAACAAAACATCCACATGAGTGAGGGAGGCGACCTGTGACTTTATAAAGACTTGTCTGAGACGAGGTCACATCACAGTAATGGGTTCACAAAAGGGCAGCCTTCGGGCAAGGACCTTCCTGAACGCAACTCAAATAGAGCCCTTCAAAAACTTTTGCATTATCTTTTTTTATTTTTTTATGTTGAAGGCTCCAGTCACGGAAAAAGTCCACATTAAGGCCGGGCCCAATTGAAATTTTGAGAGAATCAAAAAACTGAAAACGAAAAGACTAGGGAAAGTACTTACTAGTTTTTGAGAAAAGTGAAAATCCTGTCCTTTGAAATGAGCAAGGTCATAGTTATTGGAAAAGATTTGGGAAGGTAGAGAGTTCCAGAGTTTCGACGTGTAGGGAAAGAAGCAGTTATCAAAACGGCACACCACTGAATTGCCGATGGCCACACAAAAATCATGTGACGCAGTAGCTTGCCGAGTATTGATAGGTCTAGCTAATGGTGGGGGCACACAAGTAGCCAGCTCTCGGGAGCAAAAACCAAAGTAATACCTATAGGAAAGGGAAAGTGAACCAACAATGCGGCGCAGGGCAAGGGGGTAAAGTTTAGAAGTTAGCCTGGAACAGTTTATAAGTCGGACTGCTTTCGACTCAACTCTATCAAGTATGGATACAGAGCTAGAAACATTCCAGATGTGAGAGCAGTACTCCATGCAAGGACGAATCAGTCCCTTATATAAACAGAGCAACTGTTCAGAAGAGAAGTTACTACATCTAAAAAGGACACCCAGTTTCTTAGAGGAAGATTTAGCTTCTCCCATAATGTGGAGTTTCCAGGAAAGAATGGATGTTACAGTAATACCAAGTATGTTCATTGAATCAAGGGGTGGAATTACAGAACCGTTAAAGGAGAGACGAGAATTGTGAGGAGTTTTCGATTGAGAGATGGGGAGAAATTGGGTCTTGGAGGCATTAAACGTAACTAGATTTTGTGTACCCCACTGGGATATCCTGTTCAAGTCTGAGTTTATTGAGGAAGCTGTGTCAAGACGAGATGCAGATCGAGTGAGAGAAGAGGGAGCAGAATTGAATTATGTGTATGATTGCAGTGTTAAGTCGTCAGCTTATGAGTGCATTGGATTGTTTGTGGAGGAGAGGAAATCGTTGAAATAAAGGGGCAATAGTATAGGGGACAGGACATAAAAAAAATGAGGGAGGGTGGGGGGCATGATCCATCAACAAACACAGAGATAGATCGGCCGGAGAGGAAGCTACATATGAAGAAGCAAAGTGAGGAGGGGAAGCCTCTTAAAAGAGGGGAGCTTAGAGATTAGACCCCGATGCCACACCTTGTCAAAAGCCTTAGATATGTCAAGGGCAACTACACTTGACTCCCCAAAATCTTTCAGGGATGATGACCTGACATTAGCAAGATAGGAGAGGATTTCAGTGGTGGATCTCACCTTACAGAAGCCATACTGGTGATGAGAGAGAATACTGTGATTTTTGAGATGTTTAAGGATATGGGAGTTGAGAAGGGATTCAAAGACTTTGGAAATGTTAGATGTCAAAGCAACAGGATGATAGTTAGAGGGGTCAGAATGGTCAGCCTTCTTAGGGATGGGATGTGTCAAAGCATGTTTCCAAGGAGAAGGAAAATTTTTGGTTTTTAAACAGAAACTGAACATGAGCAAGTACAGGTGCAAGTTCAGAGGCACACTCTTTCAGTACATGGGGATGGATGCCATCAGGACCATAAACTTTGCTTGTGTCCAGAGAAAGAAGCACTTTTCAGACAGTCCGAAAAGAGATTACGGGAAGAGGCATAGGATTAGTAAGAAGAGCATCAGCTGGTGAAGGAATATTAGAGTCATCCAAGGTGGAGTTAGAGGAGAAACGGGAACCAAAGAGGGTTGCTTTGTCTATGGGAGAGACTGCTATAGTACCATCAGAGTGGATAAGTGAAGGGAAGGTAGAGTGACAGAAGTTGTTAGAGATGCCCTTAGGTAAGGACCAGAAAGACCTATCAGTGGATGATGAGGACAGGTTATTGCACTTCCTTTGAATAAAGGAACACTTCGCCTCATGGATAACGTGCTTGCAGCAGTTATGGGCTCTGATAAAAGCTGAACGAGAGTTTTTCCAAGCTGATATGCCTGATCCCATGCCTGAATGGCCTCAGAACAGGAACGGTTGAACCATGGATTGGATGAAGCTGTTATCTTGGAGGAAGAGGGGATAAATGCTTCCATTCCTGCAAGAAATTCCTCTGCTATATGTTTAGTAGAGACAGACGCATCACTGCATAAGAGACAGTAATTTACCCAAGAAAAGTCAGAAAAGAAGTTGTGTAAGTTATTCCAGTCAGCTTTGTTCAGGTGCTAGTATTTACTCTTAGAAGAGGCTGCTGGAGGGGGAAGTGCCATTAGAATAGATACATTTATGAGAGTGTGATCAGATGAGCCAACTGGGGACAAGTTTGTGTATTTGCAGCAGGATGGAGTAGAGGAGAGTGGTCACAGTGGTCAGGAATGTGGGTAGGGTGGGAGATGATTTTATCTAAATCATTAAGAATAGAGAATGTAAGGGCTTCAATCGCTCCGCTATCCTTATGGTAGGAATTCACCTTTCCTTGTGGTGAACATTGAAATCCCTGAGGTAGAGGATCTCGGCTTCTGGGTGAGAGGATGTCACAGTCTCATGGCAGGAGTTAAGACAATTGAAGAAGGATATAAAATTCGTAGAATTAGGAGAGCAATAGGCGAAACATAGGAAAATTATGGAAGTAGGGAGACAGACCTTAAGCCACATAACATTAAAGTGGGAGGGGCCAGTACTACTACTCCACAGACCTTAAGCCACATAACATCAAAGTGGGAGGGGCCAGTACTACTACTGCCAGAGCCCTCCTGTTTTAGTGCCAGGAAACAGACAAAGGAAAACCTATCCTCTCATATACATGCATATATACATACATGCACATGCGCATATACATATATACACATGTACGTATTCATACTTGCTCACTTTCATTCATTCCCGGAGCCATCCTGCCCCACAGGAAACAGCATTGCCTCCCCATGTCAGCGAGGTAGGGCCAGGAAACAGACTAATAAAGTCCACATCCGCTCAACTCATTCTCTAGCTGTCATGTTAATGCACTGAAACCACAGTGCCTTTTCCACATCCAGACCCCACAAACATTTCCATGGGTTACCCTAGAAGTTTCACATGCCCTGGTTCAGTCCATTGATGGCATGTCAACCCTAGTATACCACATCATTCCATTTCACTCTATTCCGTGCATGTTTTACACCTTCCTACATGTTCAGACCCCGATCGCTCAAAATCTTTTTCATTTCATTCTTCCACCCAATTTGGTCTCCTGTTTCTCCTTGTTCCCTCCACCCCTGACACATATATCCTCTTTGTCAACCTGTTTCTCACTCATTCTCCCCATATGTCCAAATCATTTCATCACACCTTCTTCTACCTTCTCAACCACACTCATTTTATTACCACACATCTCTCTTACCCTTTTAGTCACACTCTCCAACCTCAGTCACCAACTTCTGCAGTTTCTTACTGGAATTGGCCACCAATATTGTATCATTGAAGAACAACTGACTCACTTCCCAGGTCCTCTCATCCCTAACAGACTGCATACTCACCCATCTTTTCAAGACTCTTGCACTTACCTCCCTCACCAACCCATCCGTCAACAAATTTAACAACCATGGTCACATCACACATCCCTACCACAGACCAATCTTCACTAGGAACCATTCACTCCCCTCTCTTCCTACTCATACACATGCCTTACACCCTTGATAAAAACTTTTCACTGCTTCTGGCTGCTTACCTCCCACACCATATATTCTTAAGACCTTCCACAAAGCATCTCTGTTAACCCTGTCATATACCTTCTCTAGATCCATATATACTGCATACAAATCCATCTGTTTTTCTATGTATTTCTTACACACATTCTTCATAGCAAACACCTGATGCACACATCCATTACCACTTCTGAAACCACACTGCTCCTTCCCAATCTGATGCTCTGTACATGCTTTCATCCTCTCTTACATCTTACCAGGTGTGCTCAACAAACTTTTACCTCTGTAGATTGAACACTCACCTTTATCCCCTTTGCCTTTATGCAGTGGCATTATACATGCATTCCACTAATCCTCAGGCACTTCACCATGATCCATACATACAGTGAATATCCTTACTAACCAGACAAGAAGACAGTTACCCCTTTTCTTAATAAATTCAGCTGCAGTATCATCCACTCCAGTCACCTTTCCACATTTCATCTTCCGCATGGATTTTACTACCTCTTCTCTTCACCAAACCACTCTCCATGACTCTCACTTCACATACCACCATATCCAAAACACCTTAAATCTGCCACTATGACATCAAACACGTTCAACAATCCTTCAACAATCCTTCAGAATACTCACTCCATCTCCTCACTTCATCATTACCTGTTATCACTTCCCCTTTTGGCCCCTTCACTGATATTTCCATATGTTCTTTTGTCTTTTGCTCATTATTAACCTCCTTCCAAAACACATTTTCATTTCTTCCTAAAGTTTAATGATTCTCTCTCACCTCAACTCTCATTTGCCCTCTTTTTCAACCCCTGCACATTCCTCTTGACCTCCTGCTGCTTTCTTCTATGGATCTCCCAATCATATGCCCTCCTCTAAGTATTGCCCAAATTCCTCTTTTTTTCTCTGTCACTGGCAACTTTATTTCTTCATCCCACCACTCACTACCCTTTCTAGTACACCCACCTCTCACCTTTCTGATGCCACATGCATCTCTTGCAGATGTCATCACTGCTTCACTAAATACCTCCTATTCCTCATCCACTCCCATCACTAAATTTGCTTTAACCTTTTGGCACTCCTCTCAATATCTGTTGGTATTTCTTCACGTAATTCACCTTTCCAAGCTCACTTACTCTCACCACACTCTTTTCCCCAACACTGTCTCCTCTTTTTTGAAAACCTCTACAAATCTTCACTCAACCCTCCACAAGATAGTGACCAGACATCCAACCACATGCCCAGATAGTGACCAGACATCCAACCACATGCCCTTCTCAGCACATTTAGATCCAAAAGTCTTTCTTTTACATGCCTATCAATAAATACAGTCTAAAAATGCCCGTTGATCATCTCTCATACTCACATATGTATATTTGTATATATCTCTCTTTTTAAACCAAGTATTCTCTATCACCAGTCTTTTTTCAACACACATCTCCTCAAGCTCTTTGCTATATCCATTCATAATACAGAACACCCTATATGCTAACCAGTTATACCCTTACCTGCCACATTACTTACCTTCACATTTAAATCACCTTTCACTAATACCCTTGCACCATTAAATCACCTTTCACTAATACCCCTGCACCAAAACTGCTGATACTGTCACTCAGCTGCTCACAAAACACTTACCTCTCATGATCTTTCTTCTTGTGGCCAGATGCATATGCACCAAAAGTCACCCATCTCTCGCCATCCACTTTCAGTTTTACCCACATCATTCTAGAATTTATTTCCTTACATTGTCACACTCTCCTACAACTCCTGCTTCAGGGGTAATGCTACTCCTTCCTCAGCTCTTTTTTCATACTTGGTTGCCATTTCCTGCATTAGGGAGGTAGCGCCAGACAAAGTAAGGCCACATCTGCTCACATCCATCCTCTAACTGTCATGTTGTGTAATGTGCTGAAATCAAAGCTCCCAATCCTCATCCAGGCCCAACAGACCTTACCATGGCTTACCCCTGTCACTTCACATGCCATGGCTCAGTCCATTGACAGCACGTCGACCCCCATATACCATATTGTTCCATTTCACTCTGTCCTGTGCTCACTTTTCAACCCCCAGCACGTTCAAGGCCTGGTTGGCCAAGATCTTTTTCACTCCATCCTTCTATATCCAATTTGGTCTCCCTGTTCTCATTGTTCCCTCCACTTCTGATACATATATCCTCATTGTCAACTTTCCCTTGCTCATTCTCTCTGTATGTCCAAACCACTTCATCACATCCTCTTCTGCTCACTCAACCACACTTTTTATTACCACACATCTCTCTTATCCTTACATTACTTATTTGATCAAATCACTTTACACCACTAATTGTCCTCACACATTAAATTACCAAGACATCCACCCTTCTCTGTGCAGCCTTTTTAATAGGTCATGCCTCACATTCACATAATATTGTTGAGACTACTAATCCGTCAGACATACCTATGTTTGCCCTCCTAGATAATATATCCTCCCCTGTCTTGTATTTCAGTTTCTAAAAGAACAGAAGAATGAGCTAAGCGAGGTATACTCCTCCTCCTTGAAGGCTAAGGCTGTATTTTCTGAATGTGAATGGATTTACTGAAGATGAGAAGAAAGGAGAGATGGGTAGTGTTTTTGAGGAAAGGAATCTAGATGTTGTATCTGTGAATAAAACAAAGTTCAAGGGTAACAGGGAAGAATGGTGTGAGAATGTTTTGGGGTGAAGTTGGGTTAGTGAAAGGGTAAGAGCTAAGGAAGGGGTAGCACTAATGCTGAAGCAGATTTATGGGAATTAGTGAAAGAGTGAAAGGAAGTAAGCTCCAGACTGATGTGGGTAAATGCGAAAATGGGTTACGAGAGATGGATGATTATTAGTGCTTGTGATCCTGGTCACAAGAAGAAAGATGAAGAAAGGGGAGTTTTCTGGGAGCAGCTGAGTGAATGCATCAGCACTTTTGATGCAAGAGAAGAGGTATTAGTGAAGGTAAATAATGTGGCATTTGAGGGTATAATTGAGTGGCATGGGGTATTAGTAAGGAGATTGGAAATGTTCAACAGCTTGTGGATTTTTTTGCTGAAAAAGAAAAAAAAACTAGTGATTGGGAATACCTGGTTTAAAGAGAGGAACATACACACAAATATCTGGATGATTTGGAGAGATTTTTAGATTACACGCTAATTGATAAGTGTGCAAAAGAGAGACTCTTAGATGTAAATGTACATAGAGGGGCAGCAAGTGGGATATCTGATCTTTACCTCTTGGGGGAGACAGTGAAAATTTGGGGAGGTATTCAGAAAAGAGGAAATGATGTATGTGAAAAAAGGATAATGAGAATAAGTGAACGAGGAGAAGAGACTTGTGTGAAGTATCTGGAGAAATTAGATTAGAATGACATAAGGTGAGAATAAATAAAACTACACTTTGAAGCTATGGAACTCTATATCCTTTCATTGCTTTGACAATAACTATGACCCGGCAAAGACAGGTTTTTCGTATCCCCAAAATATGTGAATACTTCCCCTTGTCTCCTGTTTTTCCCTTTCATAATCCTCTCTCTATTTGATAAAGGCCCATCCTTGATGTGAACTTTTGTCTGTGACTGGAGCCTCCAATGTGACAAAAAAGATGTGCAAGTGAGGTATGTGGAAGGTGGGAGATGGGCTAGTGAAAAACAGTAGTATGTGGTTGAGTGAAATAGAGTTGCTAGTGAAAGAGAGAAGGTGGGTATATGGGTGTTCCTTAGAGGAAATGAATACAGTGATAGGGAGATGTACAAGAGGAAGTGGCAAGAGGTCAAAATTAAGGTGCAAGGGCTGAAAAAGAGGGCAAACTTTTAGGAGAGTTAAAAGTTGTTTTGGGAGAAAGTCAATCGTATGTAAAAAACAAGAAAACAAATGGGAGTATCAGTGAAGAGGGCAAATCTGGAAGTGATAATAGGAAATGATGTGGTGACAAAGAGATGGAATGTGTATTTTGTATGATTGTTGAATGATGCAGATGTAGATTGTTTGGTTCTGGGAGCTACATGAAACAAGAGAGTCATGACAAGTTGCTTTGTGAAGAGAGAAGAGTTAGTAAAAGCCTTGCATAAGGTGAAATATGGATGGTATTGCTGTTGACTTTCTGTAGAAGGGGTGGTTGTGTACAAAGCCTCAGATTGGGTATGAACATTGTGATTTCAGAAGAGTTTGAGGATGTGTGGATCAGATGTTTGCATTGAGGAATGTGTGAGAAAAATACTCAAAGGGAACAGAAGGATTTGTATGTGGTATTAATAGGTCTGGAGAAAGTTTATGATAGGGTTGAGAGATGCTTTGTGGAAGGTTTTATGAATACAAATGTGAGTTGAAAATTGTTAGAAGAAGGATAGAATTATTATCTAGACAGAGTGGAGAGTTAGTGGTTGCCGGTGAAGGTGTGTGTGGCTGATGTGTATGTCAGCACAATTGCTTTTTAATTTGTCAGATGGTGGAGTGGTGTGGGAGATAAATGCATGTGTCTTGCAATGTAGGTTCACTTACACATACACCCTGTAGGGGGTATGGGAGCCCGGAAAGTGAGTCAGCTTTTGTTTGCTGATGACACGTTGCTGGTACTAGATTCAAGTTAGAAACTACTGAAGTTGGTGTCTGAGTTTGGAGAATGTGTAAAAGGAGGAAGTTGAGAATAAATGTAAGTAAAAGCAAGGTTGATAGGTTTAGCAGTGCATAGAGACAGGTTAGTGTGGGTATAAGTTTGTATGGAGGAAACTCTGAGAAAGCAGAGTGTTGTAGATACCTGGAAGTGGCATTGCAGCAAATGAATCTATGGAAGTGGAGATTTGCATAGGGTGGGTGATAGCACGAATGTTCTGGGAGTATCGAGGAATGAGTGGAAAGAGAGGTGATTATGTGAGAGAGTGAAAGTGGGTATTTTTTGAAAGTATAATACTCTTAAGAATGTTGTATGAATGTAAGTTATGGACTTGAAGAGAATATATGGGAGAGGGTGGATGTATTGGAAATGAAGGGGTTGATTGAATGGGTAATAGTAGGGTAAGAGAGAGTTGTGATGATGAGAGGATTATTGTAGAGAGAAGTGAAGAGGGTATGCTGAAATGGTTTGAACATATGGAAAGAATGAGTGAGGAGAGATTCAGAAATAGGATGCATGTTTCAGAAGTGGAGAGGACGAAGAGAAGATGGAGACCAAATTTGTGAAGAAAGGGTGAAGTGAAAAATATTTTAAGTGCTCGGGGCCTGAACATGCAGGAGGATAAGGTGTGTGCAAAGGATAGAGTGAATTAGAGGGATGTGTTTGCAGGGGGTAATATGCTGTCAGTGGACTGAACCAGGGCATTTGAAGCAGCTGGGGGAAACCATGGAAGGTCAGTGGGGCCTGGTTGAGGATATGTGTCTAATTTTGGTTCATTTCACATGATAGAACACTTTTCTTAATCTGTTCCTGCCACAACCTTGCTAACATGGGAAATGGCGAACAAAGATGAAGAAAGATAAAAAGAAATATCACTCCTAGTGAAATGTTTGACTATTGGCGGAATGGCTGTATAGTGCCATTTTATAAAGGCAAGGGAGACAAAAGGGAATGTTCATATTATAGAGTTCTAGATTTGCTAAGTATAGCTTGTAAGTGGTATGGGAGAGTTGTGATTTAGAGGGTGGTTGGCTTGCATAGAATGGAACGTCAGATTAGGGAGGAACAGGAAAAGATTGTGGACTGGATGTTTGCTTTTCAGAATCTTGGTGATAGAGTTGATAGAAATGCATTGTTGTAGCTTGTAAGTGGTTTGAGAGAGTTGTGATTTAGAGAGGTGGTGGCTTGCACAGAACTGAACGTCAGATTAGGGAGGAACAGGAAAAGATTGTGGACCAGGTTTTTGCTTTTCAGAATCTTGGTGATAGATTTGATAGAAATGCATTGTTGTATATGATATGAATACTTTATTGTGTGAGAGGGAAGGTACTTGAAGCAATGACTAGCCTTTTTCAAGAAAATAAGGTGTGTTACCATTTGAAGGTGAGTGTGCATCAAGGATATATGATTTCACCATGGCTGGGCTTTTTAACATTTTTATGGGTGGCAGGTTGAGGGATATTAATGTGAAGGTTTTGGAGAGAGGGGTAGGTCTGTTTTCATTTCTTGTTATGGTGCTTAGGAAGTGGGTCAGTTGCTGTTTGCAGATAACAGTTTGGGAAAGTGTGTGAAAGGAGGAAATTAAGGGTTATTGATATTAAAAATAAGGTAATTAGGTTTAGTAGGTTGTTTTGAGTGTGTTTGAATTGATTGAATCGGGAGGTTGTTTTAGATACCTGGTAATGGACATAGCATTGGATGGAAAAATGACAGCTGAATTCGGCCTTAAGGTGTTTGAGGGGACAAATCTCTTAGTTGCAATGAGAAGTCTGAAGAAAGATATATCACTGTCTATGAGGGCAATGATGGGCATGTTCAGTGGTATAGTAGTTATTATGGTAATGTTTAGATGTGAGGTGTAAGCCCTAAGTGAAAAGTTATGGAAGAAGTTGAATGTTAGAAATTAAATGCTTAAAGACAATTTGTGGTGTGAGGAGTGTTGATTAAGAAATGACAGGCTAGGAGAGAGGTTGTTAGTTTTAGATTTTGGCTAGAAGAGCTGAAGATGATGTATTGAAATGGTTTAGACACATGGAGAGGATGAATGAGACTGTCTGACTGAGGGGGTATATATTTCAGAACTAGAGAGAATACTAGAAGAATGGGGGATTGAGGACAAGTTAGAAGGAAGGAGAAAAAGAAAATTCAAATTATCGGGACCTGAACATGCTGGAGGGTGTGAGATGTGAATTGAATAGTGAATTAGAGTGAGGTAATATTTAGGGGGTGACATGCTGCTCATGGGATGAACTAGGGCTTATGAAAGGGTCGGGTAAGAACACAGATGTCTGCAGGGCTTGGTTGTTGATAGGGAGTTTTTGTATTCATGTATAATGCATGGTAGTTAGAGAGTGGATGTGAACAAATGGGGCCTTTCTTTGTCTGTTTTTGGCACTGCCTCACTAATGTGCAAAATGGTGAATAAGTTGAAACTATATGTGTAATTACTTATTTGTAATTACTTGCTTTTACTGTATGGGGAGGGAGTTTTACACTTATGTGCATGTATTATTACCTACATATAATTTCTGATTCATGTATTATTGGGAGAGAGTTTTACTCTTGTGGGGCCACGTCTCTTGTTCTTTCTGTACCATCAGGAAGACTTTTAAGTATCCGTAAGTTGCCAGCACTCACAGTCATCTTGTGTGTGTGTGTGTGTGTGTGTGTGTGTGTGTGTGTGTGTGTGCACGTATGATATGGTATACAGACATATACAAGTGTACATTACTTTTATAATGCATTTTATCTTTAGTCCTACAAAATTCTTTTACCTTCAAGTTCACATATAGTGAAGACATGCCAATCTCTGCTTTGTCAGGTTACTCTTGGTGAATTGATATATGATAATTATCATAACCTGCAGGTAGGTTCTGTAGTTTTAAAATGATACTCTCTGTTGTTATCCATTATAGTTTACTTAGTGTTTTAACTTAAAGTTTCTGGTTATTTCAGCTGAGAACCCATAATAGATGCTTAAATTTGTTTTGTGGTAAAAGATTTTATAGGCATTTTTTATTTCACAGATGTGTCTGTTTGTGTGCTTTTATGTCTTAGGTTTTTCTCTTTTAATTTTGTTTATGTAGAGAGAATGATTGTTTAGCTTAGTGATATGATCTGCAACATCAGATAATTGTTTAACTTATATTATCTTTAAATCACAGCCGTATGGTAATTAAGATTAGAATTTGAATGATGAGATTTACTTACGTAGATTTTGATACCTACATCTTGTTAGCTGGTTTTTTTTTTTTTTTTTTTTTTTTTTTTTTTTTTTTTTTTTAAAACCTTCCAGTGGAGAAGACTTTTGTTTCTTTAAGTTTGTCTTAATAGTGGTATATATTAGTGCAGTATGACTTTTAAGTTGCATACTCCTGGTTTTTATGAGGCTCCTTTGATTCATCTAGTTAGGAAGCTTCCAGTAAACACCCTGATGATCACATTTTGAGTTGCCCTTTAACTGTTACAAACTTCTATTTCAATTTTGAACAAAACCAGAGAGAGATTTTTGTTAGTCTGTTAGGTCATTCCCTACAAGTGTTAGAATATGTCTTATTTGTCTCACTAGCATGGAAAATACTTGGGATCCCTTTGTCTGTCATCATCATCTGTCTGTTGCTCTCTCATATCATTTCAGGAATCACACTTTACTTTCAGCTGAATCTTGATTACTGCTTGAAAACTTTAAACCAGATACTGAGACCTTATATGGGACTGCTGTTTTCTAGCATTTAAGAATTGATTGCCCTGAATGAAAACTCAAATTTGGATTTAACTAGAGTTATGACATTTATGAAAAGATTTGACTTGTAACTCATAAACCGTAGGAAAATTCAACATCTGGCCATGAAACGTTATATGATTGTTTCTTAGCTAGATACCTGAAGGGTTGGTTGGCATGAAATCCATAACTTTAGTTTGGTTTTCATGCCACGTAAAAAGGTTTAACCTGGAGCTTAACCTAGCTCATTACTTGCAGAAAATTCTGCCTTTGGCTTTGCACTACAAAGGACAAATGTATCATAGAATACTCATGTACTTCAGTCATTGTGTCGTTAGGAGTGTAATGTTGTTTTGAAATAAGTTTGAAATTTATGCAGTAGACTTAATATTTGTTAATTTCTTTGTGTATATTGATTGCCTTGGGAAATCTAAAATGGTTAATTTTTCATTATGTCAAGCGTATTTTAATGGACTCAGTGCTGGTAAGAATTATCAGTGAAATATACAAACATTTACTGTTATTTTTATATTGTTTGCGTAGAATGGCAGATACTGAGGGATTGCTTGCCTATTCTGTCGACCCTCCTTCTGTTCATCATCCCTCTCTCTCCTTTTGTCATCCATCCATCCTTCTGTCAGTTGTTGGAGTCATTCTTTAAACTTTAACTTAACCTTGGTCGCATATTGAAAACTCTATATGTAATAGCTTGGCTTTGGTGTGGAATTTCCGTGTTGTGCCACTTATAAAAAAAGTGTTTTTACTTTTACCCAGCATCAAAAGACTTTTTCAGTTGCTTATAATAAGGTTTAACTTGGAACTTACTTAACCTGACTCATAGTTTTAAGATAATCATACATTTGGCCATGGAACTTGATACATATTTCCTTATATTTTCCAGACGGCATCTCCACTCGTTTCATTCTGATAACTATACTGCACTGCTAGTAACAAAAGTGTTCTTTGGAACACTCATCTTCTTGTTATATTGTTGTTTTCATAAGTATCTTTTTTTTTTTCATACTAGTTTGCCATTGCCTTTCTTAGCAAGATAGACCAGGAACAAAGAAAAGACCTCTTTTGCTCTCGTCCATTCTCTAGCTGTCGTGTGTAATGCATTGAAACCACAGCCTCCTATCCACAACAGGCTTGATAGACCTTTCTGTGTTTTTTCCTGGCAACTCCACATACCCCTGGTTCAATCCTATGACAGTTCATTGCCCCTTGTAATACCACATCTACCAAATTCACTCTATCTCGTACATGCCTTTCACTCTCCTACATGTTCGGGCCCCAAACAACTCAAAATCTTTCATCCAGAACCTATCCATATCATCAAGTGAACATCACTGGTACTGCTATACCTTCAAATATACCCATTTTTACCCTCTCAGACAGTGACCTCTTTTTCTACACATTTCTCTTTGCTCTCAAAACTTTCACTCTTTCACCCACCCAGTGACTCACCTCTGCCTACATGTTTCCACTTGCTGCCACCTCATCCAAGTTCTCTTCTTCAAATTCACACCTCAGTTAACATGTTATTTCACTGGTGAACCTAAAAACCTTGCTTTTATTTAGATTTGCTCTCAAATTACTTCACACATGCTTCCAAACTTTGACACCTGACTCGCTTCCCAGACCCCATCACCCTCTGCAGACTGCATACCTGCTTTTTTCTTTGCCCCTTGCTGCTGATCAGGAAGGTTTATTAACATTGCTACCTATCTGGGTATTGGGAGGTTTAGGGATGGTTGCGTAGTGAGCCAGCATTTCGGTGGTTGTCAAGATGCACTCCTTTGACCCAGGTATCTTCCTTCTCTTTCTGCTACACCCACACATGGATTGCTGGTATTCTGTTCACAAACATACTATCTCACCTTGTTACAAATAACACTTGATAACATTTAACTCACACAATTCATTTTTCGTAACTAGATTTTCCTACTGTTAGCACTTTGAGTCATCCCAGCCTTTTGGCAATATGGTAGGAGCAATAGATAGAAGTAGTAGGTAGGAATGTTAGAGAGGAATTTTAGGTAGAAACGTTAGATAGAAGTAATATGTAGGAGCGTTAGCTGGGTGCATTAGGTAGAAGTAGTAAGTTTTAACATTAGGTAGACACATTGGGTAGAGGTAGTTGGCAGGAACATAAGGTAGGAGCCTCAGAAGACACAGTGTTAGAGTTGCCCTCTGTCAGGGGCTTGTTAAAGGTGAGACACTAAAGGCTGAGAAGCAGCACTGTAGTTGAACGCTTATGGAGACTGTTTTGCTGTGGCCACCCCCTTTAGGTAGTTCCCCCAAGCGAACGGGCATCAGAGACTTAGATAGATAGGTAGACCACCCCATCCATGGACAAATTAAACAGCCATGGGGACATCACGCTTCCCTGCTGCAGACCCACCTTCACTTGGAACAACTCACCCCTCCTCTCTACCTAGTTGCACACTTGCCGTACTTTTTTGATAAAAACTCCTCACTTCTTCTAATAGCTTTCCTTCCATACCACATCTTCATATCATCTTCCACTAGGTAGCTCAATAAACCCTGTCATACACTTTCTTCATATCCATAAATGCATACAGATCCTTCTGTTTCTCAAAGTATTTCTCGCTGACACTTTCTACTGCTCTTGAAATCACATTGTTCCTCCCCAGTCTGATACTCTTTGCTTGCCTCTCCCTTCTTAATAATGACTCTTCCATACAACTTACCAGATGTACTTAACATTCTTATACCTTTGTGATTTGAAAACTACCCTTGCTTTTATACCATGGCACTATACATGCATTCTGCTGATCCTTAGGGAACTCATCATGATCCATACATAGATTTATTATTATTTTTTCATACATATTCGCCTTTTCCTACATTAGTGAGGCAATATCAAGAACAGATGACTGAGCCTTAGAGGGAAAAATTTTCGTTTGGTCCTTTCTAGAAGCTTCCATCTTTTGGAACAGTAAAACAGGAGGGGAGGATTTCTAGCCCTCCTGCTCCCACCCCTTTAAGTCATCTACAACACACAGGGAATACATGGAAAGTATTTTTTCTCCCCTGTCCCCTGAGATAATATTTATTATTATTATTATTTTTATTACTATTATTATTATTATTATTATTATTATTATTATTATTATTAAAATTAATATTATTATTATTTTCTGTCGTTTTCTTTCATACTTGATTGCCTTTGCCTTTGTTTTCAAGGTAGTGTCAGGAACAGACGAAGAACGGCTACATTTGCTCACTTCCATTTCCTTGCTGTCATGTGTAATGCATTGAAACCACAGCTCCCTTTCTAGAACTCAGCCCCACAGACCTTTCCATGGTTCCCCTGGTTGCTTCACATGCTGTGTTTCAGTCCATTGACATAGATCCAGTTCACCCTATTCCATGCACACCTTCCACCCTTCTGCATGGTCAGGCCCCGATCATACAAAGATATTTTCACTCCATCCTTCCATCTCTAATTTAATCTCTCTTCTCCTTGTTCCCTCGACTTCTGACATGTATATCCTCTTTGTTAACCTTTCCTCACTCATTCTCTCCATATTTCCAAACCATTTCAGCACACCCTCTGTTGCTTTTTCAGCCACACTCTTTTTTTCTTACCACATGCATCTCTTTCCCTTTTATTACTTACTCGATCAAACCACTTCACTACATATTGTTGCCAAACATTTCATTTCCACCACGTCTTCCTGCCTTTGCACATCCTCATCTGGAGCCCTTGCCTTGCATCCATACAATATTGTTGGAATTATTATGCCTTCAATCATACCCATTTTCCTCCTCCTAAATAATGGCATTTTATTGCAAAAATTTTTCAGTGCTCCCAAAATGCTCCCTCATCCATGCTATGACTCACTTCTGCTTCCATGGTTCTATTTGCCACCATTTCCACTCCTGCATATCTAAAATACTTCATTTCCTTCTCTTTCTGTCATTTGAAACTCACACCCCTTCTAACCTGTCCCAATACCTTGCTAAACCTAATAACTTTGCTTTTTTTACAGTTACTCTCAACTTCCTCCTTTTACACAGTCTTCTAAACTCAGTCACCCACTTCTGTAGAGTCTTACTCGAATCTGCCACCAGTGCTGTGTCATCAGCAAACTGCTATTGACTTATTTTTCAGGCCCCCCTTATTCCCTACAGATTGCATACTTACCCATCTCTCCAGGACTCTTGCATTTACCTCTCTCAACACTCATCCAGAAACAAATTAAACAGACATGGTGAAATCACACACATCCCTGCTTTAGACCAACCTTTACATGGCACCGTTCTCTCTCCTCTCTTATCACTTGTACACATGCTTCTGGCATCTTGCCTCTCACACCATGTATTCTTAAAACATACCACAAGGCATCTCAATCACCCCTATCATAGACTTTCTCCAGATCCATAAATACCACATACAAATACATTTTTTCTCTAAGTATTTGTCACATATTCTTTAAAACAAACACGTGAGCCACACATCCTCAATCACTTCTGCAAAATTTTTCACAGTTCCTTCCCAATCTGATGTTCTGTACATGCCCTTACCCTTGGAATTCTACTTTCCCATACAGCATACCAAGTACACTTGACAAACTTATAGCTCTGTAGTTTAAATTTAAACTCTCCTTGATCCCCCTTGCTTTTATAGAGTGGCACTATGCATGCATTCTGCCAATCCTGAGGCACTTCTCCATAATCCATACATACACTGAAAACCTTAACTGACCATTCAGTAGCACATTACACCCCATTCTTAAGAAATTCTTTGGCAATACCAACCGCTTTGCCACATTTCATCTTATGTAAGACTTAACACCACCACTTCTTTCTTCACCAAACCACTCTCTTTGACTCATACTTTGCATACCGCCCTGACCCAAACAACATACATCTGCAGCTCTGTCATCAGACACATTCACCAGTCTCTTAAAATACTCGCCTCATCTCCCCTCCCTTCATCTCTACCTGTCACCACCTCCCATTTTCCAACCCCACGGTAATGTTTCCATTTGGCCTCTTGTTTTTTTGCACTTTTAACCTCCTTCCAATCCATCATCATATTCTCCCAGAAGTTTTGTTACTCTCTCACCCCAATTCTCATTTGCCCTCTTTTTCTACTGCTGTATCTTCCTCTTGACCTCCAGTCTCTTTCCTTTAAACATCTCCCAATTGTTTACACTCCTTCTCTGTAACTGTTGCCCATGCCCCCCCCCCCTTCTCTCTCTCTCTCTCTCTCTCTCTCTCTCTCTCAATTTGATTACATTATCCAACAACTCACTGCCCTCTAATCTGCCCACCTCCCGCTATATGCATGCCACATGCATCTCTCACACATGCCAGCATTACTTCCCTAAGCACCTACCATTCCATACCCAGTTCCCTAGCTTCACTTGCTCTCACCTTTTTCCATTCTATACTCAGTCTCATGATATTTCTTCACACAGGTCTCTTTTCCAAGCTTGATTACTCTCACCACTCTTTTCTCTCCCATAATGTTTTCTCTTTTCCAAAAACCTCTACAAATCTTCACCTTAGCCTCCTCAAGGTAATGATTAAACATTCCACCATCTGTCTCTCTCTACATATTCACATCCTAGTCTCATTTGCACTTCTCTCAATTAGTATATAATTCAGTAATACCTGCTGACCATCTTTCCTTTTCACATATATATATATATATATATATATATATATATATATATATATATATATATATATATATATATATATAT
>JAYMFT010043090.1:0-15534 GCA_038088735.1 Panulirus argus | reverse complement strand
GCGACATCCCAACAAATAGAGCTCTGTGACAGCAACCGTGTGATCGATACGGTCGAAAGCCTTTTGAAAGTCAATTGTTACTACAGAGGCTATTTTCTTGGGAGCGTCCAACCCCCTCAAGACGTTATTAAGCAAGCAAACAAGGTAATGGGAGGTGGAGCGACCCTTCAGATTGCCGTACTGGTATGGGTCCAGGTTGTCTCTAATATCGTCAAGAGTCATTTGTGCCACGAAACCTTCCAAAATTTTTCCTAGCTCAGGTTAGTGTCTGCCATTCCAGACAGGTCACCGTTTCTCTTCGAGCAGGCCACTACCCTCTTCCAGGCCACGATCATCTCTTCCACCCTAGTCAGTGGTCACCCTTATATATGTGACTGCCTCTTCTTTCAGAGAGGTCGCTGCACCTTCCAGTGGTTAGTTTAGTACTACCTTCTCCTCCCAGACACACATTCACTGATCCCTTTCCGGATAGTGAGTCCTTTCCTCCCTGCAACCGACAGGTTATTAGCCTCCTGCCGTACAGGTCACGCCTCGCTCACCAGGTAGGTCATCACCCACTCCGCCAAGTGGGTCGTTGGCTTTAGGACGAGAGGCTGGAGGGAGGGGAGACGGGACTCGCTGTTGCTGCAGCACAGGATGAGAACATGACGGCAGTCTTGATCACTTAGAAATACTCATATCCTGTACTTGGTTGGGAAATGCGACCCTAGTGATGGCCATACAGATACGACACTCATTCTCGATTGGTTAGATCATGTACTAATCAGCTTCCAAATGATTAACGCTAGAGGGAAAGCTCTTTGTGAAATCCTGTTAACAGGATTAACGTTGTCGTCACTGGAATCACAAGCACAGTTCCAGAGCAGTAGTTTCTGTCAGGCTTCTTACCTGTGATGGTTGTAATTGACCCTCCTGCCCACACTACAAGCCTGATACAACCGTGATTGTGCAAGCCGAAAGGTTACCACTTTGGTTGTATCTGGGTTCGGGAGATCTTCCTCATTTGCACCAAACATAAACGTCTGCTATGAGGATAGACTGGAAAAATTTATAACAAAGCAACTTGGATATCTATTGCGACAATCATATGCTTATTAGGGACTGACAAGACCCTTTGTGGCTTCTGTAATCCTTTTGCGCTACCGCCTACAGGATGAGCGGGGGTACGCTGTGAATCAGTCGATCATAACGGAAAAAAAAAAATCAACTTCATAGTCCCTAGCACAGAAGTACCAGCTTCCATTGGCGTTACTGAAGGAAAACATGGCCTTATACATAAAGCTTTCTAAGCCTAATAATATTTCAATTAGGGCCCGGCCTTGATGTGGACTTTTGTCCGTGACTGGAGCCTTCAACATTAAAAAAAAAAAGTACATCATTTGTGATACGAGGAATGCAAAAGCTGTTGTCGGCAGACATGCAGGGATTGGATTGGACAGAGAAAGAATAACAAAAATATAAACTAAAGTGGCAGTGTTTTGCAAATATCTCTAGAATATAGGAATTGTGTCAACTATATAAGAATTAGAGATAATAAACAAAAAGTCAAACAGTGTCAGACATCAGTTAACGGCTCCAGTAACGGATCACCAGCACGAACTCAGCCTAATTTTTCTGGTGTTTTCCTCCCGACGCTGCTGCTGCCGTCGTACGGCGCCCGCCATAACTTCTGGCTTGGCTCCGCCCCTTTGGGATCGTTCGTATAACATGCCTGTCGAATTTTGGGTTTCAGCAGCCCCTTAACTTGGGAACACAGGAGTCTGCCGATGTTTATAGGGGGCGTAATGCGCTTTACTGAGGAAATTATGCGAATAAACATCTTGAGTCTCTCCATGGGGGGAAGCAGGCGCCGCCGGCGGGTCTCCTGTGTGTTTATCGTACATTTTTTCCTTCTTTTTTTATGTAATGATGCTCTATTTAGAGTCTGATATACTTAATAATGAAAGGATACCTGCGCTACACGAAGATGTAGTAAAATGATGCACCGAAAGGTGAAACAGCGAAAAAAGAAAGAGTAGTATTGTCAAGGAACCCAATTTTAGGATGGACTACTTGCCTTGGAGGAGTTTGTTGTCAGAAGGACAAGCTGTAAGATTGGTGGCAATTTTGGTTTCTTCCTCTTCCACTTTCCTTTTTTTCCGGTCTCAAGATTGGAAGCCTCGACAAACTGAGTCTTCAGATGGCCAGAAGTGAAGGTAGTGCAGAATATTACGTCGTTTTGTTATTCGACACCTGAATTGGTTTCCACCAAACCTGCAGCACTGTGCGTCAACCAGTGTTTCTTTTGTGCTTGGTATGTCAGGGATACGAATGTAAATCGGTACCGAAATCAGATAAAACTCGCACAAGGAGAATTTTAACCATTTCTTTTTACGTGAGAGGCCACTGGTGTTACGGGTCAGATGTACAGTGAGTGTGTATGTGGTCTTAGAATTATCTCTTAAACATATGAAGTGTTAAAGGTTTTCTTGTGGTGCTTTTAAGTTGACGTTGACGGCCATAGGACTCTGGCTTGAATTCCAAATAATCTGCCAACCGGAAAATCTCAAATAAAAAGTGAACATTATGCATCCCATTATATATATATATATATATATATATATATATATATATATATATATATGCCACCTGTAAGTTTCGTTTCACGTCCCATTATTATATGTCGAAGTGAGTCCAACTCTCAGGCTCAGGTCCAGGTCTAGGTGGCTGGAGATAAAGCCATAAACATTTGTCTTGATTGTTGACTTGGGGAACGGGATTTTAAGAGGTGAAGAATTCGGGAGGAGTTTAATGGTGGGTTGTTGGGAGTGTGGTGAGCAAGAGGAAGTTTGGAAAGAGAAGAAAACTTGGAGGGTAATATATTTCCTCGATCTCGGACCGCGTGCTTCATTGGCAGTCGATCAGATGTCTGATAGAGTAGCGTGGCCTGGAGAAAGTGCATGATATCGTTGACAGAGAGGCCATGCGGAAGGTACTGTTGATATATGGGGTAAATGGAAAGTTACTGAATGTAGTGAGAAGCTTTTACTTGGAGAGTAACGCGTATGTGCGAGTGGGAAAGGAGGAGGGTCAGTGGTCCTCTCTGATGGTGGGTCTGCGCTAAGGATGCGTGTGATGTCACCATGGGTATTTAATCTGTTCATAGATGGGCTAATGGTGGAGGTGAATACAAGAGTCTTAAAGTATGGGGCAGGTCCTTGATATGCTGGGGTTAGGTGGGGGCATGGGAGTTGGATCAAATGCTTCTACCAGATGATAAAGCTCTGGCGGTAGACTCCAAAGACAAACATCAGAAGCTATTGACAGTGTATGAGAGTGTGAGAACGGAGAAAGTTGAGAATGAACATGAACAGAAGCAATGCAATGCAGTGCAGCAGGGAGATAAGAGAGGATGGTTCGACGATAAATGGGATAGAGAGGAGACCTGGAGAAACTGGAATGCAAAGAGAACCTCGGAGGCTGAAGTAAGTCGTAGGGTGGATGTATTTCTATAGATAGCCGACAGTACTTACGATGATACGCTCATGATTGACTTGGGTTAAGTTAAATGTTTAGATTACAGTATGATTATGCTCTCTTGGGGTTTGATTGAATTACCTTTGGGTAACGGTCATCATCTTCATCATAGTTTTCCATCATCTTGAGACGTGAAATATCCAGACTGTGGATGAGGAACCTATTCATTGTACCGTCTTCTCTTGAGGAACACAGTGACTGGATATTGCAAAAGGGAACACTGATACGAGTTCCTGCCTATGTGCATCATCTTGGTCATACTGTCTGATCTCTTCAGGATATCTGGTCTGCAGTTCTCTCATGCGGCTGAACCATTCACTACTTTCCCCTTGTGTATGATGTGACCATCCTTGGCTTGACCAGGCTGGTGCAGTAGTGGCGACTTGCCTTTCTTAAGGGGATCAGTGTGTGTGTGTGTGGTAAGTGCATTACCGGAGGCAGGTGCAGGTGAGTCCGTGGTGGTGGCGGTGGTGGTGGGGCCTGGCCAGGAGGTGGCGAGGAGTGAGTGGTGTTGATGCTCGTGTTTTATGAACCATTCCGGACATTGATCGTCGGCTGGCGGGGGGTTGCCTTGCCTCCATCCCCCGGGACTCCAGGTGACCCACCCTCACCAAGACACACATACACTCCTCCCTCATACACACAAGCACTGGCATTTACACAAGTACACACATTGTGTGTGTGTGTGTGTGTGTGTGTGTGTGTGTGTGTTCGTATACAAATATACGGGTACAGACATGGCACATGTATGTATACAAGGTTTAGAGACGGGGAAACGCTAGTGTGAAGAACTCTCTTTCCGGTTAACGCACAAATAGTAATCAGACAACACGTACAAACACACACAGGTATGGACGCCGATCAGAGAGACGGGCAGAGGAGATGGGGGAGAAATCCACTCAGATCACGATTACCGTAATAAGGAGAATTTGCTCGGAGATGGAGTTTGTCGTCTGGGATTTAAAGCCCTACACCCCCAGTCTGATGATATGTCGATGCTATCTGAGCGGTTGACGATTTTATGCATTTCATCCCCTTTTGGAAATGTCTGTGTATCTCTTTCACCTCATGAAATATTTCCAGTCGAGACACAGATTACTCCCCAAGATTTCCTTTTGAAAGGTGAATCGTGCGTCGTCAGATCACTTTCCACTCACCTGCGTTTAATGCAGCCGCAATTCCCGAGGACATTATTGTTAATCCCAGGTGGGTGGGGGGTCTGTTGTCGTGCTGTATGAGACGTTTAATGAGTAACTGAGCGAGCATTAACCACCGGCACGACTTCACATGGAGAGCTGAGAGTGCATTAGGATCAGCGATGTAATTTTTTGTACGGTGGAGTTTTTGAAACAGTGTTGTGTCGGGTTCTGGCGCTTAGGTATGTGGATAACGCAAGCTCTCTCTCATGTGTGGTAGCTACGTGGCTGACACATTCATGATGCATGTTTGGTACTTAACTGGAGTGGCCTTGGGTATAGACCGACGGCCTTGATTTATGTAAACGATCAGTGTTTAACGGCACTGACATTACGAGCCTGAGCAAGTTGGCCGGCCTAATAAAGCTGATTTTAAGTTATGCATGCAGAGTTTGCACACACATTTGTATCTTTAAGCCCTTCAACACAGCCAATTACGCTCTCCATTGAGTTAGATATGTACATATATACAGCACTTCGGGAGGAAGAGTAAGGAAGTAGAGACGTGAGGTGAATCCACAAATGATAGAATATGGAGAACGGTGACTTCCACCATGGAACCAAAGGATACGAACAAGGCTTCATGTAGATCTGGCGTTGGATTCTCGACTGAAGTGATGGATCGTTCTTAATGGAGTAGCGGACCGTCTTGGTCGTGTTTTCGTCCGCCTCTCTACAGTGATGGTGCTCTTCGTCTTCGGTGGAGTAGTGGACCGTCCTCGGCTGCGTATTGATTCATCCTCTGTGGAGTAGAGGACCGTTCCGAGGGCGCTTCTTCGAAACCCTTCGTAAGGAAAGTTCTGGACCGGTGTTTCGCGGTACAGAGGTTCTGTCCACCTCCATCCCCCTCCCCTTATAGTGCAATGTACCCACTTTACCAAGTGGCGTTGTGGGTTATCTTCCTCATCGGCACGGGGGACGTTCTCCAGAGGCGCAGTCATCGTCTTCATCGATGTTTTAGACCCTCATCTTCCGTTGAGCAACAAGGCTTTTTTCCCCCCTCAGTAAAATGCACGTCGCCTTCGTTTAAGGGGAAGAAGTGACCCTCCACACTGTCGCTGTGTAAATCGACCCTGGTGTTGTCCTGCACCCTTATTATCATCCCTCAACAGCACACCAGAAGAAAAGAGAGGTAGACCTTCCTAATGGTGGCGTAGAGTGCTTAGGGGGTTGGGTGGGCTTTAAAAGACGAGCAGGATCTACTAATGAGGTAGATGACCTTCCCTTAATGAGGTAATGTAAGATGCCCTTAATCTCGCAGGGGTTATCTCCCTCTAATGGAGTGCTGCACACCACCCCAAGAACAAGTGAGTCTCCGACACAAGACGCGCCGCTCCCTCCTTTTAATTATGTAAACGGATCTCTCCCTACTGCAGTAAATGAACCTTCCCTACTACACGTGGTAAATTATTTTCCTCTTAGGGATTTACATTTAGTCAAACGATGGTATCTCCCCGTGAACAAACTACGGCGATCTTTGGGTGATTTAGCCAGGCACGGACATGGCTCCCCGTGAGACAGAAGAATTGGTAGCAAGCGTATGGCTTGTGACGAAGCAGAGGAACTTCCTTCAAGTGAGACAAAGAGAGGTGGAAAACTGGGGACTCACACTCGCGAGGGAAAGAAGTGGGCGGACCCATGAGGAGTCTTACGATGTCTGACCACACCCACAACAGGACCCAAGCAAGGATGGAAGTCATCAGAAAATACCGTTCGGGATGTACGTAGAGGACGTCGATGGAAAAATGTGCAACGGCTCAAGTCTTCCACTTTTAAGGTCAAACCAATGAGGTAAATACTCCTACTCATTCCCATCTGAATCTAACACGGTTGAGGAACACGAGTGATCAGGAGGCAAAAGTCCCGGACATAAATGTAAACGTACGTTTTTGCATATCGACGGTTTGCTAAAGCTGCCGATCTGAATGTAAAGATCGAGATGGGCTCAAATATGTGTAATTTAGCCCTCCATTCCTCTCTTTTGAGCCGTGGAGCACTGAAAAAGAATGTATTCTCACTGAGTTTTTGTCAAAATCCAACTGGATTTAAGAAAGCTCTTGATTGGAAGCTGAAGATCGAGACCTGTGAGCCAAGGGACATGGAGATGTTAGAGAACTCGGCTTCCTCTCTTCTCTATCTCTCCTCAGACTTAAGCCGGGGATCAGGTTGATGCCATAGCCTCACCGTGGTACATGAAAATCCAGTTAGAGTCACACAAACTATTGATTAAAGATAGTATGGTATGAGACATGTATACAGGGATGTTATGTGTGTATGGTTTGTCTGGATCTCAGTTAACGACTGATTAGATGAATAATATATATTTGATGAGGATCCTGTAGGTACCAGGGCTATTGATCGGGTATCATTGTTTTTAATCTTAACGCCTGAAGATAGCGTAGTGTCTGCCCATCCGTTATTCTTACGCCTGGAGCTAGTATCTATCCGTGGGCCAGTGCCACACCCGAGGTAACATGTCCGTTAATCAGTGCTCGATGTAGAGACTGCACTGCTAGACATTGCCACCATTAAAACTCTAGTGGGTAGATTAGCATGACATACATTATTGCAAGGTTTATGTAGGGTGGTCAAAGGTCGATGGGTGTTTACCTTCACCCCTTGAGCACGACAATAAGACCTTTGAAGACCACGACGGCACGGCCCTTGAATGTGATGGTGTGGCCTCTGACCTTGATTCAGAAGGGGTCACGGCCATCATATTCAGTGGGTATACTAAGACGTGCTCAACAGGGATGATCAAGTCCGAGACGTGTGGTCCGGGCCCGGAGGGTCTGCATCCTCTGGAACGTTCAGGAGACCGAGCTGACCCAGCACGCACAAGGGAGCGTTAATATTGATTGGTTGGTTGGCTAGTTGGGGCTTTAGGACCGTCAACTTTCCAGGGTCGTTAAGACCGTCAGCGTCGAGTTATTATCACCCTCCGAACGACCCCTACCTACCGCCACCTTCATCTGGTATTGGGGATAAATCTGAGGCCACGTACACTGTCACTGTGGTATGACGCATCGCGTCGACACTGAATCCTCACCACAAACTGTGGCCCCTCGCCACACACAGTGGTCAATCGCCACACATAGTGTTCCCCAGCCACAAACGATGCCCCTCCCTGCCTCACACGGTGGTCCCCCACCACCCAAGGGGCGGGGACCAGGGAATAGCGTTTAGCCCAGAGGGAGGCGAAGGGTCAAGGCCGTTGAGTCACTATAAATCGAGGTGGGCCAAGCAACACGTTTAAGAGCGGCATAATTCATGGCTTTATCTTAAATCCATTAACTCTGGAGACTTGTTAATTAGTGTGCGGCGTCCTCGTCGCTGTGACACAGTCTCAGTTATCGCTCTCTTTTTTTTTGTTTTCCATCGGTTATCATTATCTCTGAATACAGATACTCTGTCTTGTTGTGTCTGGAAGGGCGAAATCTCTTCACAGATTCTCTCTCTCTCTCCCTCCTATTGAATGATCACTGGTGGAAGAGAAAAGAATGTTTACACTGTGTAAAGCAGTTAATGTTTCGAAATATCTTTTGCTTCACTGGGAAGATTCCCCGAGCAGTTTGTTTAATGACTTAATCTCTTGCTTAATTAAGTATACCAGTTTTCCTTTTCCGTCGAGTGAAGTGGGAACATGAATATACTGAACGTTGTATCTCCAAAGTATGCCATTATGTATCGTAATTGGGTCATTATTACTCTCGTATTCATTCGATCACACTCATTATTCACTGTCGTCATCACCATCATTTTCCTTGACTTACGATTAGTCATCATCATCACTATCCATCAACCACCTCATTATTATGTTCATTACACCATCATTATGGTCAATTTGCCCTTATTACCGTTATCATCTTGCCATCACCCATTACCATCATCTTCCTTCGTATCACCATCACTGTCACTATCCTTGGCGTCACCATCATTACCACTATCCTCAAGATCATCGTTGTCGTCAGTTTCACCATCGACATCGTCACTATTCTCATCATTCCAATCATCGTCATTCTCATCACCCAGTCAGTATTACCCTCATCACCATCATCATCATTTACCACCAGCATTACTCATGTAATCATGAGCATCATCATCACTACCATTATCATCACTATCTGCATTATAACTACCGTGGGCAGGTCCATCCTCGCGACCATCGCCTCCACGATTCTGCACAAAACCTCATACACCACTTTATACCAACAAGGAAAAAGGTGATACCTGACAGATGAGTATACCTTAATTATTACAGTCAATGAATCAGTGTTTAAATGAGGCTTGAATATTTCCTGGTGGCAGTCGACTGCCAGGGTGTCGACAGGTGGTGTGTCCAGCGTGACATTTAATAACACAGAGGCCCAAGAGCCGCGCCAGTAGTAGCACCGATGAACGCTGTACGTAATTCAGACAGACTACACCAGTGATCCCTCTCGGTGATTCGGTGGATTGGATGAGAAATGCATAGGCCTTCCCGAGCGATGGGGGTGAGCTAGACAGCGAAATGCAGTCTATTCTTTGACACCTCCCCCCCGTCCTACCGTAATTCAGCCGCAGTGCCACTGTAATACCTGGACTCCATCACAGTAACGCCCTCTCTCTGGCACCAAATCATGGCTGTGTGCCACTATACCATAGTGGCAGAGCAGCAGTGGGGGCGGGAGGACAGTTGTCCCTTCCTCCCTCCTCCTCCTCCCCTCTCCCCGCCTGGAGATGGCTGCTGCACCTCTCTCCCTCCTCCCCGACCCCCGTGCCTTCGAAAAGGTCAGGTTAATATTTCACGGTGTTGTGTTTGGTTCAAGGCGGGTGGTTGGTGGTCACATGCAGTGGTAAACCGAGAGGTGGACAACGCATCCATATCGTCCTTGTGTAAATCGTACCGTTCCGCGAGAAATGACTTTAACAAACGAAAGATATTACCTCAAGAGGTACCAAGGTTTATCTTCCCCCCCATCTTGAAAAAATTCATATTCTTCCCCGATTAAAGTGTCTTGATAGACGAAAGTGATGCGAAATGAGGTACAGAGTTGATATTCCTCTTCAGAAAAGTAATGTCTGTTTTGGAGTACATTTCCGTCGTGTCCTAATGGAAGTTCGCTGCCACTGGTGAACGGAACGGTGGCCTCTTAAATAGCGAAGTCTCTGGGATTGATTCGTTAATAAATAACTGATGGTGCGCTACTGTTCTCGTGGCTGGAGATGCGAGTCGGATAAAAACCTGTGTATAAAAACTTCCAGAAGACAAATGGGTAAATCATAGAGAGAGAGGTGCATTTGTTCTTACCTGTGGTTGGCCCAGGTGTGTACTTGTCCATAGCTTGGTTTGCCATATGTGTGTGCCTGGCGTGGGCCTCACCTGGCGTCGGTGGTGACTGAGGGACTCACCTGGAGTCGTTGGCGAGTCTGGGACTCACTTGGCGTCGGAAGTGTGGATGGGACTCACCTTGCGTCGGTAGTGACTGTGAGACTCACCTGGCATCGTTGGTGAGTATGGGACTCACCTGACGTCGTCGTTGGTGAGTGTTGGACTCACCTTGCGTCGTTGGTGAGTGTGGGACTCACCTGGCGTCGGTAATGAGAGGAGGAGGATGAGAAGAGGGTGTTGGCCGCCCCGGGTGTAGAAGATAGACACCATCACCACCGCCGACCCCCTCACCACTGTCCCTCACCATAGCACCTGTGGGTCAGTGGAGGAAGATTTTACGTCAGTCATCTCTTGAACTTTCTCTGTCAAACAGCCATTTATAACTTTTGCATGGTCAGCATTCACAGTCACATCACCTACCTGATTCCGTTCATCCACTCTACTTTTTTTTTTTCTTTTAATGGCTCCTAATTGTTCTGTCTCAGGATTTTTTTTTAGAAAACTTTTTCCTGTCGACATCATTAGGCTTATTCAGAAACTTAAAGGCTGTGGTTAGATCACCCCCGTCTCTTCACTCTTCCATGATAGATACAGTATTAACCTCGTCTCACTGTAACTCAGCTGGCATGATTCTGGTACCATCTTTGCCGTCTTTCTCTGGACCTTCTCTATTAGCTCTCAAAGCTTCTGGTTTTGGCCTAGTATACGATGTGAATAGTTTGTTGGATAATCCTGATCCATGTTCATATATGCGATTCTGTTATTTGCCAGAGGATATTTTGTCTATAGCTGTTTTGAGGAAAGGCCCCAGCGACTGGTTAGTGACAACGCCGACTTGTAAGTCCCTCTCACACACACGGATTCCCGCGGCTTATTCCCTTCCAGACACTTCTTCGCACGGCATCGAGGCTCTTCTTTCACCGTGTTTAATCCTCGTTGCTCTACATTTATCGGTTTGAATTCCATCGACCAGATATCAGACTAATTTTGGGGGTTTGTCTGGATCCCACTGTAAGCTGGGGCATCCTCATCATTCTTATTTCCCTCATGGCTCTGGCGTCATACTCAGACACATTCATGTGTGTGTATGTGTGTGTGTATGTGTTTATCTATCCTTTTGTTTGTGAGTCTTATTTGTTATGAAATATGTCTGGTATAACATTTCTAACACTTGCTAGTGCTGTGAGATATGCAGTTGGAAACCAGAACAAATATAATTTTTTTTTTCTTCCCAGGGGTAAGAGCCACAGGTGAGGGTTGGCATTTTGCATGTCAGACACACATCAGTGTGGCGACGAGTTTCATACGGGGCTTTGTTCAGTAGCTGGGAAGACATGACACTCTTCTTGTCTTACGCTGAGCATGACGGAGTTGCTAGCGTGAGTTCATTCGTCAGCGCTGTCATCTTCCATCTTTCTTACTCATTTTCCGACACTCGCATGTTCTGTCGGTTGTTTCTTTGTCCTCAATTCATGTACGTAACTATTTCTCTTAGTTGTGTGACCTGGTTTTGACATTTTTCGCCTCATCAGACTTTTTCCAATCACTTCAATTACTGTTTGTCTTCTTACTATATTTAGCTCTTGCCTCTCGCCTTACCTTAACCTTTGCTTCTCCTCCTCTCTCACCTCTCTCGATCTTGGGCTTGAATTTCTCACTTGATCAAAACACTTTTACATTTCTTTCGTACCTGACCTTCTCGCTGAACGAGCGGCCACCTAGTGACAGGTCCAGTCCCCTTGAGCACAGCGGTACGACGGAACGATCGCTGAAGGGGTAAGTCAGAGGGCCAGGCTATCATACCCAAGGGTCGGGCCATCGTGCTCATGGAACCACCTCAGTCTAGCTTCGTCCTCTATCAATACTCTGGTTTGTGTGTCTCATGCAAGACCCAACATTAGCGGATTACACATACCCAGTCCCTAACCAGGCACTAAAATCTGCCGTTGTATTACCTTTATCTGTGCACTAGTAGCCACATCTGTCTACATGCTCACCTTAATGCCACATCCATCCACAAGCTAACCTACATTTAAGGGAACAGCGTGTGCATGTTGACCCTCTCGTATGGCCGCGCTCTCACGCACCATTAGATCGCACTCCTTCCTCCCTCTGTGTAGTGTTTCACCGTGTTAACGGCCAGTTGCACATGAAATATGTGGCACGGAGTGCATGTGACAGGCCCGCGTGAGTCGCTCTTTGCAAAAGAGACTTGGCCGGTATGTCGCTATGAACTTAAGGGAAATCGATGCCTCCAGAAGCAACGAGAATTTCTCAGGGGACATACGTTTTCCTCCGTGTGTTGACGAGGCTACAAATTTACACCTCTTCAGAGAGTACAATGCAGATTTTCGAGCATTATTTTTTTACAAGTTACAGCTCATTTTCCTGCGATCGTTTACCAGTTACAAAGTCATCGACAGATTATTTTTGCAGAAACCAAGGTTCCTCATGCATGGTCTTAAGAGCAAAGATATCTCCTAACAATTTTAACTAAGTGAAAACTCACACCGCCATTTGTCGGCGGAAGTTTCATTCAAGACTTTTTTTAGAAGGCAAGACTTTACTTGGATCAGTGGTAAATGGCTGTATTACGGTACGTAAAATTATTATTATTGTTATTATTATTATTATTATTATTATTATTAGTAGTAGTAGTAGTAGTAGTAGAAGTTATAAATGTTGGAAAAGGGTAAATGCTGAGAGGTTTCGCAAAGGCCAACATTTCTGGAGAAATCGATATCAAAGGATATCAATGGTATTATAAAGTACACAGAAAGCAGTCTATGGTATTAGTGCTGGATGCGAAATTAGTAAATGAATTACGAGGAAAGCGTAATCGGTGAGCGTCATGATAAGTGGACACAACAAACGGTGGGAGGCTAAAAGAACGCCAACTTTGTTGAAAATTCAAACGGTGTAAAGAAAATGGGAAATTTTAAACTTGCAAGTTCTACAACATTAGCGGGCGGGCTCTCCACAGGGCTCAAGCCTCATCCCAGTTGAGAGTAATACTTTGAGACCTGAGGAGTTTAATTTGTCAAGTTTCTGGGGAGAGGGCCGACAAGAGTGGTATGAAAACCATCTCAAGATTTCGCCTAAGTGAAAGTCTCTCGGCTTTGTCCAAGCCAGTGCACATGGTGAATTATAATGGTGGGTTCTGGCTCCAGGGGGAGTTTAACTTCACTGGAATGGTGGGGTCTGGCTCCTGAGGGGAGTACAGCTTCACTGTAATGATGGGGTCTGGCTCCTGGAAGGTATAGGTTCACTGGAATGGTGGTTCTGGCTTCAGGGGGATTTAGCTTCAATGGAATGATGGATTTTGGAGACTAGGGGGTGTAGCTTCACTGGGATGGTGGGGTCTAGCTTATGGGAGGCATAGCTTCACTGGAATGGTGAGATCTGGCTCTTGGGGGATAGTATAGTTTCACTGGAATGACGGAGACTGGTGGGATGTGGTCAAGACGAGGTAAGTCTTTGGATTAAAAGGTAATGTTTTTATCGCGATTTTCTCCTGTGTACCACAAACACAGTGGAGTGGTTGGTGCTGTAATCCCCTTGTCTCAAAGCCCGGGTTCGAAACATGGACAGGGGAGTCGGCCCACAGCCATCCCAGCAGTTCATCTTTGGCTTTATAAAAGCTTTTCTATTGGATTGCTAGATGGGGGAAAATGTATTCTTTGGTCATTTGTAAAAATGTAAACGATGATTTTAGAATGCTCGAGAATTCAGGTATATGGTACGAGCTCGTTTGGGATTGAGTTGTATCATAACAGGACACAGGGGAGATACGTGACATCATAGCATGAACTGGTCCATTTCGGCGATTATTATACATCCGTTCCGACGTTCTGATCCATTCCGGTGTTTACACCCACGCACATCTGTGTAAACTGGAGTGTCAGCTCCCTCCCACCCGTGGTGTGGTGTCGAGTTCCGTAACACGTTAGACGTCTTGAGACACTTGCTGTGGTCTGAGGTAGTGTGTGTGTGTGTGTGTGTGTGTGTGTCCCATAAACTTCGTATTTAAGACAAAGTCAACGAGGTTCACTGGTGTGGGTGCTCTGTTAGCAGCAGGAGCAGCAAGGAAAATAGCAGCAGACTAGCATATAGCAGCTGACTAGGAGCAAAAGGGAAAGGAGGAAGAGGAGCAGCAGCAGGCCAAGAGCAGGGAAAATAGCAGCAGCAGGCTAGTAGCAGGTGAAGCAGCGGTAGGAGTAGTTGGCCGGGATAATGAGAAACAGCAGCAGCAGTAGGAGCAGGAGCAACAGCAGCAGCAGGAACAGTAGGAGCAGCAGCAGAGGCAACAGCAGCATCAGGAGGATGGGCAGCAGGAGGAGAGGCATCAGCAGCGGGGGGTCAGCAGGAGCGGCAGCAGAGGTATGGTGTGGCCATCTTAAGCTCTCCAGAAACTAAAGCTGCCGTGTCGGGTCCGGTCCTCCACGCTTAGCCCCGCGTTCTAGGCCTAACATGCTCATCCACGCCGGGCTCACGCGGACCCCAGGCCCACGCAGACCCCAGGCCCACGCAGATCCCAGGCCCACGCAGGCCCCTGGCCCACACAGACCCCAGGCCCACGCAGACCCCAGGCCCACACAGACACCAGGCCCATACAGACGCCAAGCACACACAGACGCCTGGCCCACACAAACGCCAGACCCACACAGACGCCAGGCCCACACCGGCGCCAGGCCCTCACAAACGCGTATCCCACACAGACGCCAGACCCACACACACGCCACCAATACTAGAGGCACATCATCTCCACCACTCATAACCACAGTCATCACCAACAGCAACGGGGACCTTTGACCCGATCTTTAAGGGGTCAGGTCAAAGGCTACGGTCTATTACTGGCAAAGGGTCGTACCGCGATGTCAAAGGCCGTACAGTCGTGCTCAGGGATGGCACCGTCGTTCTCTGGGGTTAATTCCCTGCCGTGCATGTGTGTGTGTGTGTGTGTGTGCCAGCACAGGCAGGCGTGCGTCGGAGATAATTCTCCGCGATAAAAGATAATGACCAGATTAGCTCTCATCCTTAAACACATTTTTCCAATACCGGTGCGTCGAACTCATTAAGGGTCCCAACACTGCCCAAGTTAGTCATTTCCGCTCTGGCTTATTTGTTGAGACTTTGCGCCAGAACGTTAATGATCTGATATTTGCCTCTGGTCTAAACGTATCTAACGCCGAGTCTTGTGTTAGACGGACCCAAAGCCAACGCCATGAAACACACGTGATTCAAACTTTGTACCGCGTCTTTTTTTTTTTTTTTTCAGCAGTAGGTCAGTGACCTAACTGGACCATAATCATAAAGAGTAAATTCCCTTTACGATTAATTATTCTATTTATCTATTAATTATTAATGCGCCTCTATGTGTACTGGACTGACATTACATTTATGATTATACTTTTGGACGTGTACACTAATATATATATATATATATATATA
>JAYMFT010043079.1:0-15534 GCA_038088735.1 Panulirus argus | reverse complement strand
TTCTCTTCTAGATATTACGAGACCGGCAGCTACAAAGCCGGTGTCATCGGCGGCTCCAAACCCAAAGTAGCGACTCCCCTGGTGGTGGACACCATTGCCAGGTACAAACGGGAGAACCCGACCATGTTCGCCTGGGAGATACGGGACAGGCTGCTTGTGGAGAATGTTTGTACCCAGGAGAACGTACCCTCCGTGTCCTCCATCAACAGGTAACGCCGGCAGTAGACTGGAGACTTCCGTACGCCTGCACTGCCAAGCCTATTGCACCCAGTTGTTTAGTCTGCCTTGCACACAGATCATCAGATTTTCTTTCTGTTTATCTTTGCAATATGCGCTTACTGCACAAGCCATTGCAACAGGGCAGTGTCTTTTATGCACCTTCTTGTGTGTATCTGTAGTGCATCCGGCAGTGTCATCTACAGCAACCAGTAGTGCCTGTACCACTCAATGTTTCCTTTCCAGTTCGAGTCTCCTTCTTCCATGCATTTCAATACTTTTTTTCTTTTTGCACTTAAACTTAATTTCACATCTTGGTCTGTGATCCGTAATAGACCAACCACAGTCAGAAGTGCTTACTGTAAATGGACAGTTTGTTCTTTCGGAGTCTTTTACTGTATGGTTGATATGTCACATATAGTATTTCTATGTCTGTGAGAAGTTCTTCAGCGAAATTGTACTCATTTTCGTCCACTGACGATGATGCAACCTTATCGAAGGTAATATTCCATTCGCGACGTAACCATACGCAGGAGGAGTACGGTAACGCCATTATACCCAAGGTATTGATGGTATACATAATTCTTGACTTTGTGGTTAGGGTGGAAGAAGGAAGTGGTAGGAAATGAATAAAAAAAGAAAATTAGTGTGCAGGTTATGGCGTTGTTTTTACTGAGGTATGTAGGTGGTTTTCTGAATGATACGTGTTTATGCGTAATTTGTAAAGCGCCAGAACCGAATAGTTTTATGGCGCTTTGCTGGATACATGTATTTGGATCCTCATACATCCCTGGCATACTGGGGGTGTATATATAGTTATGTTGCTGTTCATATTTTTCGTTCGGAGAAGGAAATTAAGGAAGTTAAGCTTAGTATCGCTCGGTGTGTAAATCGATGGATGGCTGCAGCCTCTTTTAACGCTTCGAGGCCCCACGAGACCCAAGTGCGTTCCATGCTCGTATTTCTGTCGAGGCCTTGGATAATGTCTATAATTTGTGTCTCCGTTGTCTTCTAGTGTACTCTAGACTTCCTGGACCACTTCCTCCAGCATGTACCAAAAGGCTTTATCTTTAGTAACTGAAGTTGTTCTGAGATTTCGACGTAGTCGTATTGCTCGCTTGTGACGAATCGTATTACCCTATTTGTATCCTTTGGAGCCTCAGCAAGTGTGATTTGAGGGGTGAGGTGTGTTGGTATTGGCCAGTAGAATGGGGTGGAAAGGAACTTGTTCCTCTTTAGGTGTAAATTCTCTCTCTTTCCGGAGGATACCAGAATCTATACAGCCTAGCCAAAACCGATTTCCCTTGTGTTTACTTTGTTGATATGATCTATTTTCAAGCCTCATAATGTTAGTGAGTGACCCAGGATTTTGCAGAATTTCTGGTGGGTTATCATGTTTCTTTCTCTCTGCCTATGTCACTGGGTCTTATTCTTCCCAGCACCACTATGGTGAATTTGTTTATGTTTGTTATATCTGGCAAGTTGGGCAATTTGTTGATGTAACTGACAGGTTGGTATGTCACATACCTGTTGGTTGTGTTGGGCAACACTGTGTTTCCCTGTGTTTCATGGCCCCTTCTGCGTACGTCTGTGGAAACATGCCTTCTTTTGTTCCTGACACGAGTTCAGAAAGACAAAATTCAAAAAGTCCCCTCAGTTATCCCAAGAGAAAGTGCCACTAATGTATGAGCACGCCAAGGAAAGGAATACGAATTACTACGCTGATGTATTACTAATAAATGGTAAATGACTAAATGTTGGCGCTGGTCCCAGGAGAGAGGGAAAGAGAGGGGTAGCCCAGGATCTCTAACGTGCTGCCCGGTCCTGCCATCTTCTTCCCTCCCTTACCGCGCCTCCAGATATCTGCGACTCCTGTATGACCTTCTTCTTTGCATTTCAAAGGAAAGATTTACTCTTTCTTTTAATCCTTGTGGCAAATCATACTTGTGCATGAATAGAGTACAAAAACGAATGCTCTATTCAAGTTACTCAAGCTGAGGTTTTTTGGCTAGTTGATTATAATGGGATTTAGGCCTGTCAACTATCAGGGGCGGTCAACATCAAGCTATATCCACCAACTATTTCAGTGTGTCAGCTCGGTGTTGACCGCCATAACTATGAGGGCGAGATATCGCAACGCTACGGGTAAGCGATGTCAATACCGTTATTTATTTCAAGTGCATGAAATCTGATTATCACGGATACTTGTCGGTAGGCAGGCTATTGCTGTGTGGTGGTGTGGCTGGCCACATGTTATGACCGGATGAAATCAACCACAATTGACGGCGTTGATGGGGTTCCCAAGGGTGACTCGCGTCAAACCTCACTGTGTGACGAATTGAATTACAAGAAATACATGCATTTACTTTTTCCTTGCCCGTTTCAGTAGCTGCAGCACTTTGTTATCTACTTCACCTGTAGCTAATGCAGTTAGCTAGTGTAAAAACAGCATGATTTTTTTTTGTGATGATTATGTATTGTTTATGTTTATGTCATCATTTTTCCTTTACAGTTCATGCTGTTTTGCTTTTCCAGTAACTTACGATGATCAGCATACTGGTAGAATCTAGATAAATCTGTTACCTTACCACTTATCATAGTTAATCTTACTGCAAACCCATTCTCCTAATCAGATCACCACACAAACGCTATAGGCAACCATGACTACCAACTCCTTGCTAATTCACACCTTCATTACCCACTTCCAGACCATGCCGTACCCCTTTAAGCACCTTTCAATCACTATCTAACCTCTTAGCACCTCACCCTGACCTACTGTCACCCATTTTCTGTGGCCCTTCACCATCCCATTACCGTTCTCATTTTGACCGCAACCTAAGCTGATACCACCACCTTGCCCCTTCTATCCTTACCAGCCCCTGCCTCTTTCCGCATTAATGCGTTTCCTTTCCCCTTCCGACTACCTCCTTGTCGTGCCTCTCTCAATACACTCTTCCCGCCACCATCTTGCCGTGTCTTCCCTCACCACCACCGCCCTCACGTGCCCTCCTCACCACCATCGCCCTCGCGTGCCCTCCTCCCCACCACCGCCCTCACATGCAGTGCCTCCCTCACCACCACCGCCCTCACGTGCCCACAGAATAGTGCGCAACAAGGCGGCGGAGAAGGCCAAGCACGGGCTGCCGGGGACGCCCTCGCCGGTGTCGCAGGCCGCCTCCGTCATCACCCACGTCCCGCCCGCGCCCCACGAGACCGCCCTCCAGCGCCCCGGGTCCTACTCCATCAACGGCATCCTCGGCCTTCCTCCCCTCACCGATCCTAATGGCAACATCCACAAGAGGAAGAGGGAAGACTCCGGTGAGTACATTTCAAGATTTTAGGGTGTTTCCTATAGAAGACTAAGGTTTAAGATTAAAGAGGAATATTTTAAGATCTACTCCATGTTCACAGTGTTTGAGCACCTCTGTCACCATTATCCATTGCAGACATACTTTCCTAAGGTTCAACCCATCCCCATGGTAACTTCCCGCAGTGCAAGATCTCATAGCGAGTTGAAAGACGTACTTGTCAGGCATCTCATGTTTATGCCAAGGAAAGAAACTAGAGTTTTGTACCTTATCAAAGATGAAACAAATGGTCGATCACATCGTCAAGTAGAATGGAAAATAAATGCTGCCATGCGGTTTGACTTACACTTGAAGGGGGAATAATGAGGAGAATCTGTACGAGTCACTTTTCATTGAACATAACACCTTTAGAAGAACAGGAAGGTAAAGGTCGGAAAAGACATTACATCCGTGAGTGCAGAATAAACAAAAGATGAGTAGGCCTAGTATCTCTTCAGCCATCCCTTGAGGGAAAAGGCGAAGGGTTTAGAGAAAAAGTGTGAACGACAAAGGTGATTGCCTAATCACAAGCTTTTTTGGAAGTAAGGAATGGTTTGAACGGTTCAGCGTTTGATGCCGGAGACAGTGGGCTATCACAAACCAATAATCCATATAGATAATACACGACAATAATCCAGATCTTCAGATACGCACCGAAGGACGTGGAAAGCGACGAGAAATGCATCATGTAACTACTGGACTTCGACAGACCTCAGCATGGTGGTATGGTTGATGATATTTAGCTTTAGAAAATGCTGGTTTATGAGGATGGGCACAGTGAGGGAAGGCTTAGATATGAATATCATCTAGCGGGAAATAATCTGTAGGAATCTATGTGTAAAGGGAACTTGGGAGTCGATATCGTTCTTAACCTGTCACCAGAGTTCCTCCTTAGGAGCTAAGTTGACTCATATTCTTTTGGTAAATGTTAAAACTGCCTTCAAGTACATTTATTACGAAATATTTAGCAAGCTGTTCACACACTAGTTAGGTCAAAACTAAGATCGGCGCACTTTAAGAGGCGCAAAGAGAAGGTCCAAAGGAGGACAACAAAGATGGTACCATAATTCGCTCTCTACCCCAAAACAGCTCACCATGATATAGTGTCGTCATTTTCTGTCACTTTATAGGAAATTTAGGCTCAAGTTTAGTACCTACACCCGAGCTTACCGGGTGATGAGTAACATTACCTCATTTGATTTGCAAATGAATGCAAATGACAACCGCGGGAAAATGTCTAGGGCGACCAGGTCAGCATTTGTATATATGACGTTCTCCCGTTAAACTTGATACTATGCTTTTACACAACGTGAATGGGTCTTGACGGTCATAGGTAGTTAAACATTAATAATTTTTCATAATAACCTTATATAACGTTCTCTGAATGGCGAGATATCGCTACCACGAATCTCAGCGTTTTGATACAAAGTTTGAGGAATACTTGTGTGAGTCTGAGAAAGATGATAAAGTTGACTGCTGTGATCATAATTGCCATTGGTTTACAATATGGAAATACATATAACCTTGTTGCCCTGAAGATGAAAAACATATACTTGATACAGAACTATGCGATGGAGTAATTCTTGTCGCCCGCCCGAAACAGTGAGAGAGAGAGAGAGAGAGAGAGAGAGAGAGAGAGAGAGAGAGAGAGACGCAGTGTCGCTGTTGCTGTGGTACGTACGAGCCAACGTTAGAGACATATGATCCTCGACGCATTTGATTGTTGAGGGGATACATTTGGATTCCAATTAATGCCGGGGCGCCCTTCCCGCGTTCATTGTTTCCCAGAGATCCGGCCCCCTTTCCCGATAGATGGGACTAGTGGGGCAGGGCATTGAGGTGGAGCAGCCATCGGAACGGAACACAACATGTCTCTTAATAATATGAGCCCGGCGTCAGTAAGGCAAGGGGGCAGAGACGGAGGGGTTGGAGCTATCAGAGGAGGCACACGGGAGAGATGAAAGGGGAGGTATGAGAGAGGCTATGTAGTAAACAGGAACTGTAGGGTCGAAGGGTTACAGCGAATGTCTAGGTTCCGAACAGATCGACGATGACGTTCTAGATGGAATGATGATGATCATGATGCCATGGATCTATGGGGATCTACGGAAAATGAGTGCATGGGAGAATTGGAGAGCTCTGTATCAGCTGGTCAGAATGAATATGACTGATGATATTCACATCACTCTCCCTCCGGGAAGACAAGTGGGTGGCTGTCCATCGGCAGAGCCCCTCCTGCTAGTTCACACTGCCTAAGATCAGACATCTACAGTGGCAGGAAGAATAGAGTGACTGAATAGGGAAGTGTGATAGTTGATCATTATCTTTTGTTATCATACTCATCATATTCATTCATGTCCAGACATTTCACGTATAAGCGACGGGATGTGGTATTATATTCTCTGTTCTAGATGACGGAGTCGGACTGATTGTTATCTCAGCATAAGTTTATGAAATACCTGAAGTGGGCTATTGGATATATATCATTATATCGTCCTACCCCCGCCCCTGTCCTTCATCCCTCAGTGAAGTTTAAGGAAAGTTTTAATTTCCTCTTACAATAAGACCATTATCCACCGCCCTGTTCATTATCTACGGTAATTCATTAACGTCCCTGGGGGTAGGCTCTGTGCCGTCGGCTGCCTTCATAACTCTGTGGTAGTTGTTTGTATTTGGTGCGCATTCTCTTTCCCAGCAATAGGGATGCTGGAGAATATACAAGTGTGTGTGTGTGTGTGTGTGTGTGTGTATCTCCAGCTAGTTTAACAATTACCTCGGTCGTTTTAGTTAACTCCTATAATCATTCTAGGAGGTTTTCAATTCAACAATTTTCGAATCGTCACCAACCTTTGGTAATCATATAATTTTAGATCGTTTATAACATCGTAAGAAAACAGTTAGATCAAAGACTGACTGCAGCGACATACCACTACAGCTACCTCTATGAATCCGGATGTTTTCTTTCACTCATTGCTGTTAGTTTTTTCAGTTAGGAAGTCATGATAGTTTACGAACTACGAATTTCTATACTAATATCCAGAGGTTTCATTATGCATGATGATTTCTTGTGGGGTTACTTTATAAAAAACCTTTTGGAAGTCTACTTAGATAGCCTTAGATACAATTTTATATCTTAAATGTAATGCATCTTATCGAAAACGTAGATTTGTGAAGTGGATATTCCTACTACGGGCTCCTGAACAGACTGTTATCAGTTTATTTCTATACATAAAGACTGTCAGCTAATCTCAAGTCTTCATCATTCATTTCTCTCCGATAACAGACTAAGTAGCCCTCAAAATGCTGCTTATTTCTTATCTTTTGAGGAGTGAAATAAGATTTATCAGCTTTCATTCCTTCGCCACTTCTTCCTTTGATAATGATACCTTGGGTAGCTTTGAAAGAAGAAACGCTGTCATAAACTTATTTCTCCCAAATCGAAAATGACAGACCATTTGGGTCTGTTGACTCCTTTGAACTGAACTCATGAATGATCTCTTCATAAGGATTTCTTTTCATATCAGATCATTTTCTTGTACGGTTTCATTAAAGTTATGCTCTTTGACATATTTCAGATATTCAGTTCTGCATACTGTGAACTGAAGGCTTCATACTGTTTTGTTGTGTTGATTGAAGTCCCCATTTCTAATTATCAATAGCCCTATATCGACCTATAATAAATTTTCCCTAGCATTCAGCTGTAGAGTTAAACATCATTTACAGGTTATTTACTTTGCAAACCTCTTTTCATTACTGATTATTTTTCTAGTTTTATTCATGATTGATATCGTGATCATAACCAGTTAACCTCATATAGTCAGCTCATGAGTCACCAGTCACAACATCGTACCTGAGCCATGGGTATGCTGTGCACCCATAGCACAGTCAGTGTCCACTCAGTCTACTGGTCAGCCATAGCACCATCGCTGTCCTCTAGTTCATGCGCCATAACAACAACTCCCTCTGCTTCCAGATGAGCACCGAGACATGACCATCCAACAGGAGGACGAACTCAAGCGCCCGAGAACTCAGTACAACACTGACCCTCTTTATAACAATGTAAGCAGACCGCCTACCACTGCTTGTGTTAGTGTGGTGATTATCGTAAGTAGTACTGGCAGCAATGTCTATCATATCACACTATTATTGTGCGCATGACTCAACTTTGTTATCAGGAGGATTATAAGATTATGATTATTGTTGCTTGTGCCATTATTGTCATTATCATGGTTATTGCTATCTTTAATATAACTTATACTTGTAAACCCTCCCTTCATTCACTCATCATATTCGATGTAAAACTATGAGCTCCTTCGTATAACACTGTATGAGAACATCCCGAAAAACTCGTGTCGCCCTAAATGCTTACGCTGCACCATAATCAATGACTCAACACACGGAAAGCTGTCGTATCTTCGGTTACTATTACCGTCACACTATGAGATTTCTCGATCCTCTACCTGCTTCTAAACGCAGCACAGAATTGAATCTGTTGAAGCCCCTTGATAAGATATCCCGTGGTTGAATAATGATAATAATATGAATAGTTCAATTAGTGACAGTAATAAAAGAGTAACATATGAACGTTTTTCTAAAAGGAACATTTAATCCTTCGATACGATCTACCTTTAAGTTTTGCCTTAGCTGAGTCACAAACAACAGCAATCTAAAATACTTTGTTCTCCGCAGATGCTGTGGTCGAAGCAGTGGTCGACGCTCAAGGCTGAGGACGAGGCCAAAACTTTCCTACCTGATCTTGGTGGAGGGTATCCTGGCAATGCTGGCTCCCTCTACAGGCAAGTACTCTCTTCACCAGGAGGGTCCGTAGAAGTCATTCTTTATTTTTCTTGTTTCTTGGATGTTTTAGGTTTCCATGTCTCCTAATTCTTTCAGTGTCTACTCATGCTTTGCATGAAGCTTAAAAATGATAAAAGATACATCTCAGACGATCAACTCTATATGTATGGCATTGATCCTCACCTGCCTACTCCACCCTCAGCAGCGTCCAGTCATTCGTGGATCACCCGTCCAGCTACCCTTCGGTGTCGACCGCCCCCCTCTCCACGGATGCCCTCTACGAGACCATGTCGGTGACGCAGTCCAACAACAACCACGTCTACTCCCCTCCTCCTCCTCCTACCTCCGTCGGTGAGTCACAAGTTAACTCCGGGTCTTGTCCTGCATGATACTATCCTTCCTCAAGATACGCTTTGAGAGGGCTGGTAATCCTGGCCTCCTGTTCATGGTGATGGGTATGATGGTACGTAGTTCTAATAATTCCTGGTTAAAGTAACATTTTGGGATAGAAGAAGACACGGCTCTAAGTCTCTGTCCCTTGCGGTTGGCCTCCTACAGGTAGCGCAGGTGGACTGACGCCTCTCACACCCATCACTATGCAAGACGTGAAGCCAGTTCTCGCGGCATCCTCAGTCCTTGACACCACCGCCTCTCATTACCAGCAAGGTAAGGCCCATCACACGTACCAGTGTCATCGCTGACGGTTCCATGCTGTCATCGTCAGAACAGCTTTCGTGGGATGCTTTTTTAATCTGCTGGGAATACTAATCTCATCACTGTCAATCACCTCCACCACACAGAGATTTGGGTATGATGAGGAGTGTATCCCAGTTTTCTGCATCACAGAGAAAAATAGATGATACTGCTTTGGGTGTGTAACAGACTCAATCATCTTAAGCCAAAGTTTGGCAACTCAGTTGAATTATTAAACGTTAAATCTTTTTGGGGTCCCCTGGTCTTCCCACTGCCCAGCATCATGACGTCTAAGTATCTTAACCTCAGGGGATCATCAGTCACTGGGACTGCTATGTTAACAAAAGTTTGCATAAGAGTCGTCGCTTCATATGCACCGGTATATAGATTCTGTATCTCCTTTTGTTATTTTTACCTAAACTCTATAATGTTTGAACTGAATCCCTCGTGATCAATTAGAATTCAAAGAAATTAGAATTAAAAGAATGATTGCCCAAGCCAAAAACAGATGCTTTGGGATCACAGTAAGGTATTGTTCACTGAGGATGGGAACTGTACTGTCGTGGGATGAAAAAAGAATCTATGCCACTGACCCGGTGAACGAGAATGATGATATCAAACACATTGTCGTGAGTTGTGTGTTCAGAACCACTTCACGCTCATCAGTTTTCATTTAAACTCACTTTGCAAATGTTTGTGTCGTCCTCACAATCACCATCATTACAAAATTCACCTATTCCCATTAAATTGCAAATCCATCCGCACTAACTACACATTCCCCACTTAATCCAGGTCAGGAAAGTTATTCATCCCTTCTACAATAACCATCCACGTCAGATTTCATTTAGACTAACTACTTACTGACTCCAATCTGCTTTAACATCATAGACAAACAATTAGCTTCGACCATTTTTCCCTTATTGTCGAATGTTTGCTCAGCATTTACTGAAGAGGGGAGTCTGCTCCTTCCTGGTTAACACAAGACGCAAATCTATCTAATACCGTGTAAAGACCTCTTTCCCTTACATCATGTATTCATCAGCAAGTGCATGTATGTTGAAGTTAATATATTTGGCATGGATGTTTTAGCCAGCATGATGCAGCATGACCGCTACTAACACATTCACAGTAGTTAATTCACAGCATAGTATACAAAACTTAACTTTTAAGTTAGCAAAACTGTTCACTTATCTTATTCAGCAAATGAAATTTGTTGGTGTACGTAAGCATGTGTTTTTTGCACCTATAGACCGTAGAGAAAGGATGCAGCCCAATTAGTAAAGTCCTCAGTTCATCTCACCGTAATACCCATGATATCTTAACAGTAGTGGCAAAGGTGTCTGATTCACAGCAAGATATCGTCACCAATGTGGCTCCTCCCTCACACCAGGCGTTATCGCGAGGTGATTATAAATCTTTTCTGTTGTTACTCCTCGGCTGCCACTTCGCCAGCTATTTAGATCATTAGCCAGGGCCGCTTTCTGTAATTAAGCCAGGAGTGCCTGTAGTGTTTGCCACCATCTCCTCTGTTGGGATGCAACTGACACTACGCTCGACTCAAGTACTCCGTCTTAGCCTCGGGTCAAGTTCTTATTAGTTCCTCTCACGAATACAAACGACTGCTCGGCGGTCGTTCAACGTCTTCACTGGCTCCAGTTTTACTTTTTCCCTTGTGCTCAGGTTCACTTTGCAATGTCCGCTGTTCGTGAAGATAGAGAGATAAATACAACTCTGGAAGGTTATCAGCGCATTTGGAGCGCGGTGGAGAGAGTAGCTTAGAGTGGGAACATGACTGTAATAGTGTGTGTGTTTGTGTGACAGTCAAATGTTGTTTGCATGTCAGGAGGCACCGTGTACACGCCCACCAGCAACCCCCAGCCTACCTCCAACGCCAGCTACAGCAGCACCTTGGTTGCCCCTTACCAAGAGCAGACGTCCGCGTCGCCCTTCAGGTGCCCCAGCGAGAGCGCGACGCCCCTCGACAACCTGGTAGTGCCGCCCTGCTCGTCGCCTCTCAAGGCTGACACCCCCTGCACCGCCGCCCTCACGGTCCTAGAGCCCTCCCCACACGCCCAAGCTGCCACTCACAGTGTCTTTGTGTCCACCCATGCGCATGTGTCTACCCACGTGTACTCACCATCGCATGCCCACGTACCCATGCACGCCCATCTAGCGGCCACACCACCTGATCCGACCTACACCGCCCTCCCGCCCATCACACACTACTCAGGTAAGTTACCCCCCTCTGCACCTGCATGTCTTACTGCATGTCTATGTACATCTCTGCCCCACCTTTGTCATAGCATGAGCACACATGGTACACTACATGTCCCAGCACAAGTCCAGAAGTGCACCAACTCTCACGTTATCATCAACCAGTGACATCTCCACTAGGTCGATAAACATCTACCTGTTTGAACATCACATGAGATGCGCTTAAGACATCTCTCGTCTCGACGAAGAAAACACGTCTATTCAAAAACTATGGTAGGGAACCTTATACAACGACTATCTAGCAAACGATTGCCAATAAATCACATATATTCACACTGACTTAAGTAGTCCTGCTTATTTAATCAAACATATCATATCCTAATCATCAAAATAAATCCCTAATCATCTCTGAAACCAAATGTTTTATCATGATTTATCACGACTCTTTTCTTTTTTTCTATTAACACTCGCTTCAGTTCATGATTATTAAACTATCCATATTTATGCTCCGTATTCTCGAATGAGCCACATAACATTCTCATCTGACATTACAGAGTTTGTCTGGTTTTAGTCATGCTACTGTTCAACCCACTCTTATTCTTTCTACAGACACTGTAAACCATGCATACAATTCTGTTTTTCTACTAGGTAAAAATTTCCTCTCTCGTCTATATAAGAGACTATTAAGATTATATCCATCCCTAATCCAAATCTTCCTGTCTGCAAAGTTTTTCTTCCCATATACCACCTACTCAAGCTGTGTAATGAAAAGAAAAATGTACATGATCACTCTTTTCTCCCCGCCTTTTTCGAAAAGTCTTGCCCCTACAAAGTAACTTTTGTGATCGTCTGTCTACAGGTACTGCCAGCATAGCGTCGATGACAGACTACACGTACTCCTCGCCGTACACCCAGTACCCGTCCACCTACCCAACTTATGGCTACGGCACCGGAGGACTCCTCAGTAAGTAACTGTGAGTATTGGTGTAAGTTGTTCTTTGGTTCCTTGTGTTGCCGTTGTCGCTCCCAGAATGTGTCAGTGTGTGTCGTCTTATTTCATCCCTTGTAATAACAATATATCAAGAGTCACTTTTAGATATAATCGTCTACTCCCCCCCGCCCTTTTTTCTAATAGGAGACCATAGTTTTATGTCACGTTTCTTATCTACGTCCTGACCTAAACCATTACACAGATGTTAACTGTCCCAAGTTGATGAACCTGACAACCACTCAAGGAGAATTATTCAAGTTGGGTCGAGGCGCAGATTTGTTTTCAAGTACACTTGCCGTATTTGACCTTTATATATCATCGACTTTGGATAAGTGTGCATAACTTGTTAGTTCTACAGCGCCAGTAAGCTAGTCATTAGTATTAATTAATGACGCTTGATGATGACGTGCAAGTCAGTCACGTATTATTTCTAGTCAGCAGAGAGAGACACAAGGCGAAGGGCTAGGCTGGCCTTGTTAGTAGCCAAGCAACAGTAGCAATTCAATAGATGAGATGTACTGCACAAGAAATTATCTGTTCGCTAATCAAGAGTTGGTCGGCTTGTTGGGCCAGGGTTGTTAAGGCCGTCAACGTCAAGCTACATCCATCAATCGAAAAATCCTTAACAACTTCAGGTGTTGAAAATGATTTTAAGACTAGATTCATTCTCACTAAGCATATAGTCCGTACTAATCAAACTAGCGCTAGTTTTTCATATAGTCCTTAGAAGATACTTGCAGTTGATATAGGATCTTGATATGGTAACTAAGTCATTATAGTCTACATTCTAAATAATTATGTTATAGCTCTCCTGTTCAATTAACTTTCCAAGGCACGGTATAGGTAATTACTCACATGAATTTGCTGTGACATGCATCAGAATCTAATATAAAAAGAAATATAATCTCGATATTAGTGCTACAGTTACATAACAGCTGCCTAACCTGACTGTGTCATTTTAATGGCATTATCTTTCCACAGATATGGGTTATTACAACAGCTCCGGTAACGAAGGCAACAACAGAGGCGATGGGAGCAGTTGCATCAACGCTTGCAGTAACAGCAGCAGTAACCTTAGCACGTAGCGCTGGATACCCACCTTGTGGGAGTCTCACCTGATCATCCAGCTCTCTTATATATCAAGACAGCTATATTACAACAGGCCTAAGACACCTGTACAATGACTACCTGACAGCACTTCGTGAGAAAGAGGAGCGAAAAAGGATAGATGCTTACAAGGAGGAACTAGGAAAGAATTACTAGGCCCCGCAAGAATGTTGCGAGTTGCCTCAACCGCTAGGAGGAGATAAGACAACTAGTATTAGATGAATGCGTGTTAAGCAGTGCGGACCGATCTCTGGCTAGGATACCAAAGAACCATCACTCTCAAGTCACGAACTTAACTGAGTCAGGTTCTCGTCTGACTCTTCATTCTTCAGGCACACATTCAGGAGAATATCATGAAACTCAGTCATACTCTTTTACTCATACCACCTCATGGCCCTCCTAGTGTGCCTGAAGGAGGTAAGCGAGGGATGTGGAGACCTTGACTTACACACACACACACACACACACACACACACACACACACACACACACACACACAAACACACACCCATCTCTCCACTCTGGGCACGGGAAGCCGTCCTCCTGACGCAGGATGACTGTGGCATTTCCCGATTACCAGTAACTTCTTCTCTCAGGTTTCGGGATTCATTGGGATTTATTGCTGTCCAGATCCAGTACTACTGACTCGTGTTTTTGACTTTGATCAAAAACTTCTAAATCCCTTTAAGTCTATTTTTGTCAATAAAAGTGTTTGTAAAACGGTGATTTCATTACCTCCAACGCATGCCGTATGTAGGGAACTAAGTTATTAGATAATCGATTTATGAATTCGTGGATATATATATATATATATATATATATATATATATATATATATCCATCCATTACAATATCACAGGTGGCTGCCAAAAACGAAGAAAAAAACAACAAAACACAGAAGGGGCACTCTGTACTTTTGAGGCAAATTCTTAGATCTGCCCCATTTCATATCACAAGGTCATGTATCGAGAAGTGCTTTTCGTCCTCTACCTCTCACTACAAGGCAACATACGCGCTTGTTTACCGAGACGTACAAATGAGAAACAGAAGACATGATGTAAACCATTGGATGTTTACGGTTCCATGTCTACTAGTGATCACTTTACTTTCTTGCTGTTTTCACGTACCATGATAGAACCAGCTCATTTCTGTAGTGACAAGCTATACATTCCGTGGTGATGGTACAGCCTGATTAAGTTGGTGATGTACATCGATGGAACGATAAAGAGCATAGGGCGCATTTGGGGCCCAATCAGGACTGCAGTTTAGGTTAACTATGAGAGTGCTCCTCACGTGGTCCTCTTGTACAGATGGAGCACTTCATTTCCTACACAGTGTCTGGAGATGAGGTTTGTGCAGACCATACAGTAGAGTGCTAGCAACGAGGGCGGAAGGGAATACTATCTATATTGGCTGCAGTCTAATCATAAGCAAGTAATGAATCCTTCATGTGGCTTTTTAGAATTCTAATTCGGAGTGACCTAAGATCTCTCAAGGTAACGGCTTCCCCACTGACACCACTGTTGAGAGGAGGAATTGTGGTTGGTATGGAATCCATGATAGAATGTCTTCATTTTCATTTTCTAGCTTCATCAGGTTATTTTACTTTTGCTGTTCAAATGACGATGTAAAGACGTGTGGAAAATGATAAAGCGAGTGGAGACTGGGTGTATATGTCTCTTCAAAGACCTGTTTCTAATCCTATTTCTCATAATTTTCTTCGCGAGCAGAAAAAATAACTTCCTTGAAAATAAAGAAAAATCCTGAGGAATTCGTCAAATACATTAGACAAAGGAAGAAAGTAAAGGAAGGAATTAGACCATTACAAAATGAACATGACACACTAACTATTGAAGACAAGGAAATTGCTACCATAATAAATCATTCTTTTAACTCCCTATTCACAACTGAAGAAACATTTCCAATACCACAACCAATGAAATGTTTCAAGGATCTGATTAGTTGAAGATTAGAGAAATAAAGAGCTCTGAAATACTTAAATATCTGGACCAATTAAATCCTAACAAATCCAACGGCCTAAATAACTTAGCTCCAAGATCTTTAAGAGGTCAGGAGACAGCTGATATATCCCATATCAAAAATATTCAACAAATCTCTATCGGATGGTCAGGCACCAACTGACTGGAAACTAGAAAATGTTACTCACAT
>JAYMFT010043068.1:0-15535 GCA_038088735.1 Panulirus argus | reverse complement strand
AAAAGCGATAAAGTATAATAAAAATAAATAAATATATATATATATATATATATATATATATATATATATATATGATAAGTTGTTTATTTGCTGAGTATCAACAATACAGTATTCAGAAATGTAAAGGTTTTATGAAGAGGATTAATAATCACATTCAATGACCACCAAATATGCAAGCATGCATGAAACAAAGTTGAAAAGTGTGAAAATACATGTAATGTACAGTATATGGGAATCTATGAAAAGTTTAGTATACAGTATACATATTTATAGTGAGGTTTGTCCAGGAAAAGCACAAAATTTCATTGGGTATGGCAAAACTGACCAAACTACATATGTGTAGGAATAGAAAATTACAGACACTGATGGAAAACGTCTATATTACAAGCAACAGTTAAGGGAGCATGTTTTAACATTGCTATTTGAAGAAACTAAACCATCCTGCTGGAAGTGTAAGTGTGAGGGGATAATAATGCAAAAAGATCCATAACCAAATTAATAGGACCAGTGATACCTTACCTGGACAGTGCAAATGCTTTAAAATCAAAGTCTATACCCATGGGTGGTTCAATGTGCACTTGAATACTTTGTTTGTGACTAAGCCAGATGAGGATAGACCCTGTGATGAAGCTCACTACCAGTTCATTCCTCTGCCACACATGGCCTGCCTGTGAGAATGTAGTAAACAATTCTATGAAAAAACAGCTTTAAGGAATGATATGCTTATTTCTGTAATGTTACTAAGTGGGTTAACAAGCTTCTGTCTCTGAGTGCCAATACGGCTACAATGAACAGACACATACCAAAAAAACCCAGTTCCTAAAAGAATCCACTTGAAAAAATATGACAGATCATAGGCTACACTAATTTCATGGTGGTAACTTATGAGCCATTCAGTTTAACCCACATCCCCTACCTTTAAATCATATACGCTATTCCAATGACTGAATCATCTTCCCTGGAGTCATCTAAAAGTGGGATGACAGAGAGATATGGTGGTTTGACTACCATACAGTCATAATCTAGAAAAACCCCTCTTATTCCGCTTAGCCTTTAGCCTACCTCTAATGTGTAAGCTACCAGTTTACTGCCTCCTCAATGTGACACAAGCCTCAGAAATGAGGTGGTGGATCCTCTAATTTCATACAGTCATTAGAGACAGCAAGTCCTAACCAGGTATTTTAGCATTCTATGGAATCTAGTCATTAGAAAGATTGCATATTATGCATCAGGCTTCCTACAGTATCTACACAAGAACAATCTTAAACCAGCACAGTAATGAAAAAAGTTCTTCTTAATTTAAATACCAGTCAAGGAATCTAGCTACTGTTAAAATAATCACCTGTTTTACTTTATCATGAATACTGTAATGATTATACCATATAGGAAATGAAGCAGATCTGTCTGAATGAATGCCTACATCAAAAACTAGGCTACAAATTAGTAATGAAATGGTAGTCTTCTCAACGACATAAAACATGAAGTGCCTTGCTGTAGTTGTAGCAGCCCTAAGTTCTGTACTTTATTGGAAGGTGGATTCTTATAAGATGTCTTTTTGAACCCCACTGACATGTTTATGTCCAATGTAATGCCCTGGACACTCATCTGTCTCTCTTAGCTCCAACACAAAACATGCAAGAAAGTGCATAAATGACTAATAATACACCATAATTACATGATTCACCCTTTTTATATATATAATAGTATTATTGTATATATTTCATTCAAAATACCATATTTGGGAAAGGTATTATGGTGCTTACTACATGAAAAGACAAAATTTAATTAACTTTATCAAAGCAACAGTTTGTGGGTCGTGTATGGCAAATTTTGCAAGTTTAAGTGGCAGATCTATGGTTATCATTTCTTGGCAAAGCTGAAGTATCTGTAGTGTCAGATATTCTCAATAAGCATAGCTTTAAGTAAATAATTCTTACCCATACTACAGCAACTCTGTCATCATGCAGCAGCCTACTGGAGAGGGTAAGAGATGGCCATGACCAAAGTAGTACTTCCTTAGCATTATATGTCATGACAACAGGGGACCGTGCCCCAGATTGAATTCCCTCAACAGGTATTTTGTGGCCTTCCATAACTGTGACTGTGCCATCATCTGTCAAACATAAAATGGAAGGTTACCACTGTTTAAGTTGCCTCCCACTAACATAGGGTAACATCCGTAAAACTGAGAAAAGTTATCACTAACTGAGGTTTGAGCATGACACAAGGACATGAGTGAACACATAGCTCTGCTCACACTATCGTGAATGATGTCTTCTTAAACTTATCTATTCCAAGGACTGGACTCAGGTCTCACATACTGTGAATGCAGTGTTTTTATTACCAATCATAATAGTTTAATAATTTGCTATATCTGCCTGGTAGCAGTACAACTCTGAACTTTGTATGCAGAATAACATGGCAGTAAAGATATAATCAATAACTTGCACTTGGTTTACAAACATGATTAAGGTGTTTTACATAAACCACAGTAACTCTTACTCACCAACATTGATACTATATACTTTACAAGAGGCTGTGGCTAGAAATAAAGTGTGTTCCTGATATGGGTGGAATGCCAGTGCTGTACATGGCTCAACAATTCTTTTCAGCACATAGAATCTGAAAAAAGTATTCAGTTAATATTTCAAGATATTATTATATTACAAATGCTGACAACATGACATTACAGAAACAGAAGAGTAAAATTATCCTCAGAAAAGTGTTTTGAGCTGGTGAAAAGCATGTTTTTAAGCTTGACTCCACACTAGCCCTCACCCATGTAGTTCTCTTACAAAGTTATAAGTTTACCCAAAAGCTAGGGAGGAGAACGCATGACTAATCAAGTCACAGTTACACTTAGCACACAAAAAGAATGCAACTATAATGTACCCTTGATGAATACTTGGATAAAAAAAAACTGTTTAAGCCCTAAAATCTCTGTGGGAAACAGATTCAGATCTTGCCATTTCAAACTTACCTAATTCTCTTTTATTCAATAAAGTCTATAATAGCATCCATTTTCATGAAAGCCATGAAAGTCAACAGCATCCAGCTATTACAATATAGCTTTTGAAATATTCCTAAACCCTCTCTCTGAAGATAAATAACTGCTCTCTATTTTTCAGTTATGTTCTGCAATGCCTCTTGAACCCCACCCATTATCATAGAACAACTGGGATAAACCTACCAATCACACCATTTGGACAGAGCTGCCTATTTTCCAACTCTCATTATTCCAACATCAGATACAATCTTTGCTGTCTTAGCCTCACTGGCATTCTGAAGGCAAGGCTCTTTCCTTTATTATAGGAGAATTTTTTCCCCAAAGCCTTCTCTAGAGGGAAAGCTAGTGGAAACAGGCAAAAGCTTTGATCCTTCCTGAACCCCTAAAATGAAAATGATCACAGTTTGGAAGAGCAGGGAATGTAAATGAGAAAGGATTGGAACTGCTGAACCAGATGAAAGTCAGGCTTCCTTCCTGCAACACCTCATTAGTGCCTCTACTCATTCAGATCCAGACCCTATGGACCCAAAACTTGGACTAGAATACTTCAGGTACCTTTCCAATTCCATGCTCAGACATCTGCAGATGGTAATCAAAGCCAAAAGAAAGATGAAAAATTACAAAATTCTAAGACTGATTTTTCATTTGAAAGCATATGGGGGGGGGAGTTTTTTTTCAGACACTGTAATAGCATGTTTGTTGGTCTCTCTAGTTATTTGTAGTTTTTTCCACAAGCATATGTCTGCTACATCACCATGCCAGCATAATAAGGAAAAATAAACAAAGCTAATATAAACTGTGTAGAAATAAAACATGTTCTTTTGCGAATATCTTTACAGCAGCAAAAGCAAGTCCTACCAAGAGGAACAGGGGGGATTCCCCACTTTAAGCAAAGAAGTAACTTACCTCCTTTCAATCAAATTGATTACATAGAGCCTATTAGAGGCATTTTCCCCATGAGTCACAGCAGCCAAGAAGGAACAGTGACAACTCAGGACTGCAATCTGTGATTCACCAGTCCCTAGAACTTCTAGCACAGGCCTGAGAAATGAGTTTATCATTAGAATAAGAAAAATTATCTATCTGTAGATATCTCACTGTACAAAACTGTTACGCTCATAATAAATAAACTTTCTCAACAGTAACTGCTGAAACACTGAGATGCCTGTCAGGAGTGACTATACTACCAAGAGACAGCTCATTATCACTGCATATTGGAATGAAATCTGATCAAAACCTGAGGGCACACTTACACCAGTAAGAAAGGTTATCTGCCAGTTATTGAAATGAATTACAGCACTTCTATTGGCACAGCCATAATTAGTTATGCCAATAACCAATACATTTTAAGAGACTGAACCAGAAAAAAAATCTAAAAGGAGATTATGTAATTGATTATATACATTAGACTGGATGTTGTTTGACCATCTGGAAAGGTAAGGAAGATAATACACAATGATTAACAGTTATCTAATTTACAAAGAATAGAAAAACTGGCAAAACAGTAGGACATCTAGAGATTAATAATGAGAGAAAACTTAAGTTTGTCAACAACTAAATGTATTAGAATTCTAATAGTGACCAACAAGTTTCCAGAACCTTACGAGAGCTTTGTTGATGTCTTCTGTGCAGCTAATTTGAAACTTTCGGGCCAGATGTCTCCTGAAGCTTTATCCAAAACAACTTGTGGCCGCATGGTCAAGATACTTCAACTGAGGAAGGAAAACAAGAATCTCTGAATAAACACAGCAACATTCTATTTAACACCGGTATGAAATACTGATTTCCTAACCATTTGTGACTACAAGTAGGTCTAATCTTTTAAGATGGGTAGACCTATGTGGTCATTATCTCCAAAAGTTTGTTATTACCAATAATTAGAACATAGTTTTCTATATAAAATGATATACAAATCACCATAACAGTGTCATGGTTTCACAAATTATTTGATAACATGAGAATGCAAATTTCATACAGACTCCTTTGACATCTCGCAGGTACTGACCAATTTCAAATTTTCAATGCCAACAAGCGAAAAATATAAACATACAAAAGACACATGAGGCAGCTTGTGGTGCCACCTGCTAGCCTTCCGACAAAGATTCATGCCACATGGGCACCAGCAGCCGGGCACTTTAGTGCTAGTATGTTTTTGGTCTAAATCCACATTGATGAAATTCGTAGGTGAATGTGACGGTGCCATTTAACTTAATATCTATGAAATGTTATATCTTTAGACGTAAATATGTAATGTAATACCATCACCATTCCTTTACACATTAACAACTTTAATAATGTTATATCTTTAGACGTAAATATGTAATGTAATACCATTAACATTCTTTTACACACTAACAATTTTAATAAGTCAACAAACACGATAACCCAGTCGTTCTTACCTTTATGAAGAGCAATTAATCAATACTACTCTACTTACCTCATCACTTAAGTAATTACACACCCTAGGAGCAATTCAAATTAAACTATCAATCGTTCAACAGGTTAAGGTAAGCATATTTCTCGCGTAAACATATATGGCCAGATTCAAAATGACATTTCAGTCTGCAAACAACATTTTTTTTCAACACTGGGTTTCTAAACGAAGGAATATAATCCGATAAGAATTTACCACTTCAGTAATAACTAGTCACTATTATCTCAAAACATATCTATAATCGTTAACCTTCATTGAGTAAAATCATCATACAATTTCTATCAAAATGCGAACATTACCGACTAGAATTAATTGGAATGAAAGGTTTGACAATGGGACGTTTACCTTCCATGTCTTCCTATTGGCCCAGAGGTGTTCCAACAAGTGGTCAAAATAGCCACTGTGTGCATTTAGCAATGAATAAACTTGGCTTTCAAAATTGCTAGCGAACTTACTAATGAAAAAAATAATATTGATTTAGCAATACTTTTAAATAATCTTTTCTTTTATCATATCTGTAGAATCTACTTCCACCCGGTATATTTGATATAGGTTATATATTCATCCTAATAACTATTTCAACAAAAGTGCTAAGACACCTAGCTGAATCATACTCAAAGTATATCAAAAGAGGTATTAAATATTTGAAGGTATATAATGTACAAGTTCATTTACCTATTGATATCAAATTAACTTATCCACGCGCGATGGACGGACAGCGCACATGATACATATTTCATAATATATGGCTCAAAGAAGTATGCCACATTTCTGTATATTTAATTTAGATCTCACAAAGATGAATGATTGCGAGTCGAAGATAGAAAGATGAATTAAATAAACCAGAATGAACAAAAGACTTGATATACCCTCACTTGAGTTTGACTGTGATTCCATGTATACATATGACACAATAGAAGTTTCTTAATTCACTACGGGTGTTTGAGAATAATAATGAATAGTTTAAGTTTTGATAATACTTTATTCCTTGATAGAGGAATCGGGATCCTAGTGCTGTCACTAAGTACCCCTGTAATAATGAATATTAGTTTAAATAAGTTTTAGGAGAGAGTGAATAGTAATATTGCGTGTTAGGAGGAGAAATTAAGTAGCGCACGCGACAGCCGCGTCTGTACGCTGGCTCCATAACAAGGCCACTTTCTTAGGGCAGCCATTTGCATGAAACGGCGTTTCATGAAGTCATGTTTATCTTATGGTAAATGTATAAAATAAGACGATGGATTTAGATTCAGACGACATATTGAAAAAGGTAAGATCAGGAATATTTTCACGCGTAAAATGGTCATGAATAATATGAATTGTAGGGCTTTCTTTTTGAAAAATGTTTATAGTTTGCCCTTGGTAGTTTTCATCATTATATACTTTCCTCAATTTATTTTACTATTAACCTCATGGCGAGCAAGACATGATGGCATTGGCTATTATGAATGAATGGCTATTTCATCTCAGAATTATGTTTTATTCCATTGAAAGCAGTAGTAAAAACTCTGGGAAGTTTATGACACAAATACATATCTGAGAATATTTCATTTGAGTTGAGAAGCACAATTTAGATATTGAATGAGAGAGAAGCACACTTTACCATTTTCCCAAATATTTAGCAGAATTAGGGAGAGGAAATACAAGGACAGCAGTCAATGTATCTTGTCATAATTATAGACTAATGAATACTAAATTCTTTACACGTTAATGGCTAGGAAGGACAGACATGAGCGGCCCAGGTTTTTAGGCTAGTAATAAGAGCCACATTTTTAGCATCCATACAAATCTTCAGGTACATAGAAGCATCTCATACAACACAGACTGGTAAAGAAAAGGTTTATCATCACAGACTAGGACAGACAGGCACTTTATAAGCATCCACAGACTAGTAAAGAAAGGTACATTATAAGCATTTATATACGCTTTCACAGACTACTAGCGAAATTCTCTATTATTATTTATACACCACAGACTTATAAAAAAGGAACTTAGTTCACATGCTAATAAAGAACTGCATATGATGAATCATTTGTACACACTTTCCCAGACTAGTACAGAAATCACAGTATAACTGTTCATCCAAACCTTTACAGATTAGTTTAGAAATTTTAAGAACTGCTGTACAACTACCATTACACACCTCTAAGTAGTATAAAGCAACAGATCATACACTAGTAAAGAATGGCACTTTTAAGCATACATGCATTCCTTCAGGGTTATTCTGACATTCTTTTCTCAGGATTTTGAATGAACCTTGAATATTTTGAGACATTTCTCTGTATTTCAACTTATTTTAAGATCACATGCCTTTTTTCCAACAGGTAGATGAGCTATTGAGCAAACTAGATAAACTTCCCGATGATGTGCGGTTGCAAGCTCTCAAAAAACTCTCCCAGAAGGTGAAAGAAAATATTGTTTTATGGGGCTGTTTAAGAAATTATTAGATTTGAAGGTTTATTTTGTTTATCATAGGAAGGGATGAAATCTAAAGACTGGGATTTTTCTGTTATCAGAAGAATTATTACTATTCTTTATTACCTAACTATATCATATAAGAATTTGAAAAATTGATACTTTTTGCTGATTAGAGGTAGACTTAATTTCATTAACTTGATACTTTTAATGTAAGAACCATCCCTGCATAATGTAACCATACCTGTACACTGATTGGCAAGTAGAGATAAAGGTTCTATTTTGCTTAAAAAACAAATTGTTGAAGAACATATGTATTTTATATTTTGTTAGAAAGGTTTTTCTTATTCAGATTAGCAAGCTGAATGAATAATATCTGTGTGATGAATCTTTCAAGGTATCTGCACCGAGGCTGCGTGGTGGGAGAGGTGGGAGAGGCAGAGGTCGAGGACACTCTCGATGTACAGGATTGCCACTGCTGACAGATATTCAAGTTAGTGTAAAAATTTGCCAAAGTTGTTAGTGTAGATATTTAGTAGAAGTTGCTACAGATTTATGGTGAGGAAGGAAAGCTGCTACAAGTAGTGAAGTAAGAAGGGAGGAGGACGTGACAAGGGCATGTGATGTCACCATAGCTGTTTAATCTGTGCATGAATGGGTTGATGAAGGGCAGGGGGATAAATGCCTTTGATACCTTGGATTTGAATTAAGTTCAGAGACTCCGTAGAACCATCAGCAAGATCTGAACATTTTGAACTTTCTTTTGTATAACATAGCATAGCACCTGTTGCATATACAGTATCAAACTAGTTCTTTTTCTGTATCCCTCAGTTTTATTTTAAAACTGTAATTTCATATGAGAACTTAGTTTGTGTCTCTAAATCTTTTATAGGTGGGTGTTATCAAGAAAGAGGCAAAAGATGCCTCTGAAACTGATAAGCCAGGAACTCAGAACCAGGTGCAAGAAAATATATCAGCAAGAAATAAAGAGGAAGGTAAAGAAGCATCTGTAAATGAAGAGAAGACAAAGACTGTGAAGAAGAAAGGAGGAACAACACCAAAGGAGGTGATTGTATCAGGTGAGCTTAAGCATTGTACATATTTAAGCATGAATTGTTTTCATATAACTGAAGTAGTTTTTAATCTTAATACAGTAGTACATGTATATATGTCCTTACTTTAATGTTATTCTACCATTCCTGCTGCTTTCTAGTGCTGGCAACATTTTTATTGTTCACCTTGATTCAAGTGAACAGCTTTCCTTTGGTTTACCCTCCTTTTGATAACTCCATATTGGAGCCTTCTGATATGCCATATAATGATACACGGCAGTAAGTACAAAATACAGAGTAATGATTTCCATGGGCAAACATATTCATGTTGATTACTTCTAAATCATCGTCACATTGAATGATAGAAATCAAAGCTCGAGGAACCAATGATTTCTTATATTATTTGTTATAAAGGCTAAATAACTAGTAAAAATGTTTCCTATGACTTGATTAGGTAGAAATCTCTTTGCAGTGAAACATGCTATTGCCCACATTTACTGCAGCATCCTCCAGGCAACTTGTGGTTGTCAGTGAACTTTTTGTAGCCTTTAGGTATAGTTTGTAGTTGCATGTTTTTCATAGGGATGATATTTTAGCAGTTTTTAAACTATTAGTGAACTGCCTTACCATTTCAGGGAGGCGACACACAAAAAAAGTAGACTACAGACAACTTGCAGAATATGGCCATGGAAATGAGGGTCAAGAAGATGAGATAGAACAAGGTAGGTTGTTGGAATGAAGAACAAAGTATTCATGTCCTTTGTGTTCTTAGTGAAAATATCAGGCATATGATATTTAGAGTGCACATGTCAGTCACTGTGATTATATGCATGTGTTATTTAATGGTGGTAAAACTGTCAAGTATATGAAGCAAAAATGTTTCAGAGGAAACATGATAGTGGATACTACTGAAGGATGTCATTTTCTTCCTTAGAAAGCCTTACATTTTGACTGATAGTGGGGATGTGGGCTAGTGTGTCACATTTGATAAAAAAAGAATTATTGTATATACTAAATGATTTTGATATTACAAAATATATCTTGAGGCTGCAGATGATAGAAATAAGAAATGCTTGTGAGACCCCAAAGTGAAAAGGGGTCTAAATAGGAAATTGGTACACCATAGATTGTAATCAATTGGGACAATTTTGTTATAAAACATAATAGAATTATAATGTAGAAAAGCGAATGTATAAGGAACTGGTAATGAAGCCAAATATGCAGTTCAGTTTACTGATGATGATAAAGGTGTTTATGTAGAAGAAATAAAATATCATTATGAATTGATATGTGTTAACAAACTTTCTTTTACAGTATCACCCGAAACCAAACATCATGCTACTTTCCGAGCCAAGCGTGGTCGGGGACGACCAAGGAAACATCCCCCTTATAATCGCTTGACACCACAAAGTTCCACAGACTTCGAATGTACCTCATCTCTTGCCTCTGGAACTAAGTTGGATGAAAAATGTACAGCTACTATGACACAATCAGTCCATGGTAGTACTGGAACAAAAGAAACCCCAGAAATATCTGGAGAAGAACAAGGTATGTAAATGATTTTTGATTTTCATTATGATTGTGGCTTATAAAGACCAATTCATTTTTGCATTTTAGTGCAACTTTTATCACATGTAAGATATAAACATCCTTTGCTTTGTTTAAATCTACTTATGCAAGAATGAGCCTTCTAAAACTGAAATAGGGGTGGAATAGTTAGAAAGTGGGATACTGGTAGGAGAACTCTAGTCCAATTTACTGCATTACTATTTTCACTGCAGAAAATAAAAGGAATTCTCCAGTGCAGTATTAACTTTAATTCTTTTTGTAAAATTTGTCTTGTTTGAGTGTATTGTTATAGTCAGAATGCATTAGGAAAGCTCTTCATATGCTGCCATTCTTTGAATTTAGAATTCTGTGAACAGAATTTGGAATGAGCTGCCACTGTGTAATGCCTTTCATGTGAAGCATTGAAAAAAAATTCAGAGCACATAATATTATGTTAAAATTTATCTCTTTGAAGGCAATGAAATGGCTAACTATCTTAATTTCAACATTAATGGTCTCTTTTGACCTTCATTCAGGTAATGGATTTGATCTGTTGGAAAGCTGCCTGAAAGAGAGTGGAATCAAAGGTGGAGATGGTGAAAGATGTGGCAAAAAAATAAATGAACAACAAGAAAAAGTGGAAGAGAGTGAACCAAAGAATGCAGGCCTGGTTAAGGAGGAACAAGAAGAAAATGAAGGAAAAAATGAAGCACAAAGCATATATGTCTGTGATACTCTTGAGGATGTTGATAAAGTTCCAAGAAAGGTACGTAAAATTGTCTCTGTTATGTGCATGAAGTTCCTGAGACTTGTTTGACTAATAAGAACAGTGAATTAATAAAAATTTGTGTTGATAGTGAAGGTAAAAATAGATTTAAAAAATCTCATATTTATTTTTGATATAAGAAACTGCAATTAAAGAAATGGGTGCATGAAATTTATTGGATTTAAAGAGAGGAGAAAGAATTTCTAAGCAAAAATTCCTTAGGCATATATAGACATGGCTTGATAACAGAATTATTACTTCTGTAAAGCCAGTTTGTAGAGAGCATCTTATGATTATATGTGAATTCATTAAAGATCTTGGGAACCTATAAAAGGAAGCACATGACAGACTAAAAAAGGGTATAAGAGCTAGCTTGTACCAGCTTAAGGATTGGGCATGGGTGGATGAGTTGGAATGGAAAATATAGCCTACATTGTTTGAGGATGCCCACCCTTGTGGGGATATATAACTTATATGCCATGTTTCATATCATTTAGTACCAGTATAAATTGAGTTGTATATATCATTTTGTTTGTTCTTTTCAGAAAAGTATGAAATCTCAGCATAAGTGTGAAGAATGTGGAAAGATGTATTCTACCTTGTCCATATTAAGTAAGTGTATTCTAAGTAATGTCTCATATTTTGAAGCTGAATATTGATTTTCTGTTTTGTAAAAAGGGTTGGGGTAATGTAATCCTCACATCCTTTGGCAAACTCTGATTGCCTGTAGTTAAAAGTAAAACTCACTTGAGAAAACTCAAGATATCCTCCAATATTCTGAAAGGAACCTTTGAGTCATTATCCAATAAAGAGTTAACAACTTGAGACTAACAGGAATGCCACCACTTACCTTGCCTTGATTATAGATATGGCTACTATTCAGTTAGCACTCATATGCAGCTTCATATCACTGGTAGGATTTTGAGACTTTAAAGGAAGTAATTGATAAAGGAAATACTTTTTTTTAAATTGAATACAATATACCCAAAATTTAGATTTTTATGGGAAATGAAACAATACAGGCTGGCAATGCCTTAAGATGCTTGAAGCAAGTTAGTCTTTTACTTTCTTAATGATTTGCCAAATCCTGAGATTGCCAAACTTATGCTGATGAGATTTCTGCTTTTGGCTGAACATGAAAATGAGTAAGATTTTTTCTGTTCGTCCTTCAGATATGCAGCTGCAGAACCAACAGACAAAGTAGTAGGGCAATCCAAGTAAAACTTAGAAATAAAGTTGAATCAATTCGAAATAGGCTTCAATCAGCCTAAGCATGACAGAATTTGAGACTTACCTTGAATTACTGATGGATATGTTCCTTGCATTTCTTTATTTATTTATTTTTGTTTTTTTACTGAATCCTCTTGGGGCCTGTTGGATGAGATGAGACAGTTCTAAACTCTTAATTTTGCACAACACAAAAACGTTTGTTAGAATTATTTTTTATATAGAATGCAAATATGCTAGAGGATTTTTCAGTGTTTTGTTTGGTAGCACCTGTGCAGTATTTAGAAAAGTACCATTATGAAGTATGCATACCTTCCAGTATTATATTTCACAGTACAATAAACTGCTCCTAATATACCCTTGGCAATTATTTTTTTATTCAAATCCTAACATTACATCCAAATACCTAAACAGCAGTTAGATTTTCACATACAAACATATCAGGTTTTGCATTTGAATTCAGTACCTGAGAATACAAATACACTTTATAACATTAAATCCATAGCAAAACCCATTTGATTAATGTCATTTGATCATGGTAGGTTTTTCATGAATGCATCAACAATGTCAGTAAAGGACTGCCTGTATACAGAAATGAAAGTGTCTTCCTAATTCAAAGTTAGCTTGTATTTGGTAGATTTTATGCTATATTGGTTTTATGAAAAGATGAAAATTAGCATTTTTTCATAGGGTTATGTACCTCATTAGTCAACTTTTCTCACCACTTAGCTCTTATGTTATGATTATGGACTATTTTTCTTTGGTTGGAAAGTTTTCTTGGTGCTGAGACAAAACTTGTTATACTCTAGAATGGTCATATTGATTTTAGAATATTTTTTTTCTTCCTGATATCTAACATGAACAACCAGAAGAATGAATGAGATTGTATTCTGGAGTATATTGGTAAGATGTATGTTATTTTCAGAAACACATCAGATTCGACACAGGAATAAAGAAGATTTACCATTCAAGTGTGAAAAATGTAACTTTACAGCAGCATCAAAGATAGAGCTTTTTCGTCATTCCTACAAGCATACGGATGCTCAGCTGTACATTTGTGAAATTTGTGGCAATACATTTTCAAGAGATACCAGCTTAAGAGAACACATAGAGTATGTTCATGCCAAAACTCGGAGGCTGAAATGTGCTCTGGTTAGTAGATGTTGTTACCAACAAGTAGGATGGCTTTTATTTATAATCTGTTGAGTATGTCTTCTCATATGCATGCCTGTCACACCTTAACATAGAGGTATTGGTTTACAGAGTCTAGTAAGGTAGATAGTAAGAGAGCATCTAGAAGTCAAATATACCTTAGTTTACTGTCTTGCTTTGAAAAAGATAGATGTTATATACTAAATATAGGAAATTTTTTTATTTGTTGCTCAGATTAAGGACTGGTCTGATACTGAAGCACCAGTGTCAAATTTTATTTTCAGTCAGAATTAATGATCTCAAGCTAAGTACCATATGTTAGAAGCCCAAAGCTCTAAAAAGAGTAACTTCTTTTTTTAATTTCCATTTCATCCATGATGTTTTGACTCTGGTACTGGTGTTACAAGTTCATTAGTGCGACTAGGTTTTAGAGAGATGAATGTACTACCTTGTATATATACAGTACTGTATTATGTCTTACGGTGATATCTGGAATATGTTTTAACTTTCCAGTAAGTTTTGTGAAAGAATTAAGATTTTTATTCTAAAAGTCTTCAGGTAAGCCTATGCTTTTTTGTTGTATCTGTGAGATAGGGTTATTACATATATTCATTTGTTTAATTGATTTAGTTTTACTTTTCATTACATCATTACATCGTTCATGTGGGAATCTTTCCTTGGATGAGATAGATATCGATGAAATACATAATTTTCTTGAAACTACTTTAGAGACTTCATGTGAGAAGTAATGTATCAGTATAGTTTCATTGTGCCATTTCATTTTACTGAAGAATCATAATGTAACTCCTTTAACTCAGAGTGATATTTTATGTAATTCTGTAGGATATTAAACTTCCTTGCAGTGTAACTTTGTAACTCATCGTCGCACCACCATACGCAATCATTTGCTCACTCATGAGGGAACGCAGCCAGTCATAGCTTGCCCAGTATGTGGTGTCACATTTCGGTCTAAGAGAAACTTAAGGGCACATCTATTTTCTCATGCTGGTGAGTTAAAAGTCTGGATTCTTTATGTATATCTCACTGAGTAATGTATAAGTATATTGCATGCTGTTGGAGTTTTTGTGGTTTGGTGTATTTGTTTGATATCTAATCAGTTAAGTCATTACAATGATCTTTTCATTTTATAAATTTTTTTATAACTAACTTTTTGAGATGGATGAAAGATGCCTCAAGTCATCAGGGCCTGAAGATACAGGGGAGTGTAACACATGCATGGGAAAAAGTGAATTGGAGCATTATGGTATATTAGGGCAAAGTGCTCTTTATAGGCTAAACCAAGGCATGTGAAGCAGTAATGGTAAACCACAAAAAGGTCATTTGGGTTTTGTTGTGGGTACAGGTCTTTGATTTCGGTGTACTCTACATAGAACAAATATATATTGGTAACCTCTTGAAACATCAGTACTTGCCTTGGCATTGATTGAAGAATATGCCTAATTTACAGAATTTATAATGAATAATTTATTGCCTTCAGCAGTTTTATTGATATAGCTTCACATTTATAAATTAGTAAACAAAATTGTTTTTCAACTTCAGGTGCAAAACCTTTTGCCTGTGAAGAGTGTGGTAAAAAATTCATCATGCGAAATCGTTTATCAGCACATAAGCTTCAAGTTCATGGGCCTAGAACACATAGTTGTCCTCACTGTGTTAAGGTTTGTTATGTTGCACTACTTTTACTAGTACAGTACAGTAGACAGACTTGGAATTTACATATATCTTATCTTTCTTGTGCTCCATCTGAGTATGCACACTTCATTTTTCCTTTACTGATCCTATAAAGACAAAGAAATAACATCGCCACACTTCTCAGTTTGTGGAATTGCACAATATGGTTGACAGAGAGGCTTTGTGGAAGGTCTTAAGAATATATGGTGTGGGAGGTAAACTGTTGGAAGCAGTGAGAAGTT
>JAYMFT010043057.1:0-15536 GCA_038088735.1 Panulirus argus | reverse complement strand
TAACCATAACCTGCAGTGTTCCTTTTATATCATAATGATAATAGTTAACCATAACCTGCAGTGTTCTCTGTACATCATAATGGTAACAGTTAACCATAACCTGCAGTGTTCCTTTTATATCATAATGATAATAGTTAACCATAACCTGCAGTGTTCTCTGTACATCAAAATGGTAACAGTTAACCATAACCTGAGGTGTTCTTTTTATATCATAATGATAATAGTTAACTATAACCTGCAGTGTTCTCTGTACATCATAATGATAACATTAAACCATAACCTGCAGTGTTCTCTGTACATCATTATGATAACAGTTAACCATAACCTGCAGTGTTCTCTGTACATCATAATGATAACATTAAACCATAACCTGCAGTGTTTTCTGTACATCATAATGATAACAGTTAATCATAACCTGCAGTGTTCTTTGTACATCATAATGATAGCAGTTAACCATAACCTGCAGTATTCTCTGTACATCATGATGGTAACAGTTAACCATAACTTGCAGTGTTCTCTGTGCATCATAATGATAACAGTTAATCATAACCTGCAGTGTTCTTTGTACATCATAATGATAACAGTTAACCATAACCTGCAGTGTTCTCTGTACATCATAATGATAACAGTAAATCATAACCTGCGGTGTTCTCTGTACATCATAATGATAACAGTTAACCATAACTTGCAGTGTTCTTTTTACATCATAATGATAACAGTAAACTACAACCTGGAATGTTATCTCTACATCATAATGATAACAGTTAACCATATGATGCAGTGTTCTCTCTCCAGCAAAATGATAACAGTTCACCATAACTTGCAGTGTTCTCTGTACATCAGAATGTTAACAGTTAACCATAACCTGCAATATTATCTGTATATCATAATGATAACAGTCAACCATAACCTGCAGTGTTATCTGTACCTCAATATGATAACAGTTAACCATAACCTGCAGCGTTATCTGTAGATCATAATGATAGCAGTTAAAGATATTCTGCAGTTTTTTACACATCATATTGATAAGAAGTTAACTAGAACTTGTAGTTTAATATGAACATCATAATGATAACGGTTAACCATAACCTGCAGTATTTTATGTACACCATAATGATAACAGTTAACCAGAACCTGCAGTGTTCCCTGTACGTCATAATGATAACAATTATCCATAACATGCAGTGTTCTCTCTCCAGCAAAATGTTAACAGTTTACCATTACTTGCAGTGTTCTCTCTACATCAGAATGATAACAGTTAACCATAACCTGCAATGTTATCTATACCTAACAAAGGTAACAGTTAACCATAACATGCAGTGTTATCTGTAGATCATAATGATAACAGTTAAAGACATCCTGCAATGTTATCTGTGTATCATAATGATTACAGTTAACCATAACCTGCAGTATTTTCTGTACATCATAATGATAACAGTTAACCATAACCAGCAGTGTTCTCTCTCCAGCAAAATGTTAGCAGTTTACCATAACTTGCAGTATTCTCTATACATCAAAATGATAACAGTTAACCATAACCTGCAATGTTATCTTTAGATCATAATGATAACAGTTAAAGATATCCTGAAGTGTTCTCTATACATCATAATGATATCAAATAACTATAACCTGCAGTGTTTTCTCTACATCATAATGATAACACTTAACCATAACCTGCAGTGCTCTCTGTACGCCATAATGATAATAGTTAACCATAACCTGCAGTGTTCTCTATACATTACGGTGAAAACGATATCGACAGTGGATGTTATTTGCAGGAGATAGGAATTTAGCTTTTCCTTGACAAAGCCTTTCATACTAACCCTAGCAAGGGTCGAACAACATTCATACAACAATAATAACAGCGGGACAACATTCATACTAACATTGGAAAGGGTAGAAAAACTTTCACACTAAAGTTAAGCAAGGATATAAGACAACACTCATATTAACATTAGCTAGAGTAAGACGTCATTAATACTAACATTGATAAGGATAAGAAAACATTAATACTAACATTAACATGGGTAGGACATCTTTCACACTAACTTTAAGAAGGGTAAGACAACATTCATACTATTAGAGACAAGGGTAGGACAACATTCATACTAGCAATAGCAGGGGCAAGTCAACATTTATATTAACATTAGCAAGGGTAGGGACAACATTCATATTAACATTAGCAAATGTAAGACTAACATTAACAAGGGAAGTACAGCTTCATATTAATATTAACAATGGTTGGACAACTCTCATACTACATTAACAAGGGTATGACAACTCTCATACTAACATTAAGAAGGATAGAGCATCTTTCAAACTAACATCAACAAGGATAGGACAACTTTCATTTTAATATTAACAAGGGTAGGACAACTTTCATACTAACATTAGCAAGGGTAGGACAACTTTCATACTAACATTAGCAAGGGTAGGACAACTCTCATACTAACATTAACAAGGGCAGGACAAATCGCATATTAACATTAACAAGGGTAGGAAAATATTCATACTAACATTAACAAAGGCAGGACAACATTCATACTAACATTAACAAGGGTAGGGCATCTATTATACTAACATTAACAAGGATAGGTCAACTTTCATACTAACATTAACAAGGGCAGGGCATCTTTCATGCTAACATCAAGGATAGGAAAACTTTCATGTTAACATAAACAAGGGTAGGATAACTTTCATACTAACATTAACATGGGTAGAGCATCTTTCATGATAACAATAACAAGGATAGGACAACTTTCATACTAACATTAGCAATGGTAGGACAACTTTCATACAAACATTAACAAGGACAGGGCATCTTTCATACTGACATCAACAAGGATAGGACAACTTTCATACTAACATTAACAAGGGTAGGATAACCTTCATACTAACATTAACACAGGGTAGGAAAACTTTCATACTAATACTAACAAGGGTCAGACAACTTTCATACTAACGTTAACAAGGATAAGACAACTTTCATTACTAACATTAACATGGGTAGGACATCTTTCATACTAAAATTAACAAGGGTAGGACAACATTCATACTAACCTTATCAAAGGCAGGACAACTTTCATACTAACATTAACAAAGGTAGGGCATCAATCATACTAACATTAACAAGGGTAGGATAACTATCATACTAGCATTAACATGGTAGAACAACTTTCATACTAACATTAACAAGGGTAGGACAACTTTCATACTAACATTAACAAGGGTACGACAACTTTCATACTAACATTAAGAAGGGTAGGACACCTTTCATGCTAACATTAACAAGGGTAGGACAGCATTCATACTAACATTATCAAAGGCAGGACAACTTTCATACTAACATTAACAAGGGTAGGGCATCTTTCATACTAACATTAACAAGCGTAGGATAACGTTCATACTAACATTTACATGGTTGGACAACTTTCATACTAACATTAACAAGGATAGGAAAGCTTTCATACTAACATTAACAAGGGTAGGACAACTGTCATACTAACATTAACAAGGGTAGGACAATTCTCATACTAACATTAACAAGGGTAGGACAACATTAATACTAACATTAACAAAGGCAGGACAACCTTCATACTAACATTAACAAGGGTAGGGCATCTTTCATACTAATATTAACTAGGATAGGACAACTTTCATACTAACATTAAGAAGGGTAGGACAACTTTCATACTAACATTAACAAGGGTAGGACAATTCTCATACTAACATTAACAAGTGTAGGACAACATTCATACTAACATTAACAAAGGCAGGATAGCTTTCATACTACATTAACAAGGGTATGATAACTTTCATACTAACATTAACAAGGGTAGGGCATCATACATACTAACATTAAAAAGGAAAGGACAACTTTCATACAAACATTAACAAGGGTAGGACAACTTTCATACAAACATGAACTAGGGCAGGGCATCTTTCATACTAACATCAACAAGGATAGGACAACTTTCATACTAACATTAACAAGGGTAGGATAGCTTTCATACTAACATTAGCAAGGGTAGGAAAACTTTCATATTAACATTAACAAGGGTAAGACAACTCTCATACTAACATTAACAAAGGTAAGAAAACTTTCATACTAACATTAACAAGGGTAAGGCAACTTTCATACTAACATTAACAAGGGTAGTACAGTTCTCATACTAACATTAACAAGGGTAGGAAAACATTCATACTAACATTAAGAAAAACAGGACAACTTTCATACTAACATTAACAGAGGTAGGGCATCTTTCATACTGATATTAACAAGGGTAGGATAACTTTCATATGAACATTAACATGGTAGGACTACTTTCATACTAACATTAACAAGGGTAGGACAACTTTCATACTAACATTAACAAGGGTAGGACATCTTTCATACTAAAATTAACAAGGGTAGAACAACATTCATATTAACCTTATCAAAGGCAGGACAGCTTTCATACTAACATTAACAAAGGTAGGGCATCTTTCATACTAACATTCACAAGGGTAGGATAACTTTCATACTAACATTGACATGGTTGGACAGCTTTCTTACTAACATTAACAAGGGTAGGACAACATTCACACTAACATTAACAAAGGCAGGACAGCCTTCATACTAACATTAACAAGGGTAGGGCATCTTTCATACTAACATTAACTAGGATAGGACAACTTTCATACTAACATTTAGAAGGGTAAGACAACTTTCTTACTAACATTAACAAGGGTAGGACAGTTCTCATATTAACAATAACAAGGGTAGGACAACATTCATACTAACATTAACAAAGGCAGGACAACTTTCATACTAACATTAACAAGGGTAGGGTATCTTTCATACTAACATAAACAAGGATAGGACAACTTTCATACAAAAATTAACAAGGGTAGTACAGCTTTCTTACTAATATTGACAAGGGTAAGGCAACTCTCATACCAACATTAACATGGGTCGAAAAATTCTCACACTAACATTAACGAGGGCAGAACATTTTTAATAGTAGCATTAATAAAAGCAGAACAGCTTTCATTCTAACATTAACTAGGGTAGGACAACTTTCATGCTAACATTAACAAGTGTAAACATCTTTTATACTAACATTAACAAGAGTAGGAAAACTTTCATACTAACATTAGCAAGGGTAAGACAACATTACTACAAAACATTACCATCTGTAGGGTAACATCTATACTAACAACAGCAAGTGTACGACAGCATTCATACTAACATTAACAAGAGTTGGACAACTCTCATATTAGCTTTAACAAGAGTTGGACAATTGTCATACTAACATTAACGAGGGTAGAACAACTTTCATACTAACATCTATTAAGGTAGGAAAACTTTCATACTGACATTAACATGGGTAGGATTACTTTCATATTAACATTAGCAAGGTTAGGACACCTTTCACACTAACATTAACAAGGGCAGGAAAACTTTCATGCTCATATCAAAATGGATAGGAAATCTTTCATACTAGCATTACCAAGGGTACGAAAACTTTCATACAAACATTAACTCGGGTAGGACAACTTTCATACTAACATTAGCAAGGGTAAGACATTATTAATACAAATCATTCACATGTTTAGGACAACATTTATACTAACATTAACAAGCGTAGGACAACTTTCATACTAGCCTTAATTAAGGTAGGAAAACTTATATATTAACATTAACATGGTTAAAAGATCTTTCATACTAACATATACAAGGGCAGGACAACTTTCATACTAACATTGGTAAGGGTAGGACAAATTTCAAACCAACATAACTAAGGATAGGACAACTTTTATATAACATTAGCAAGGGTGGGACAACATCCATACTAACATTTACAAGGATAGGACATCTCTCATGCTAACATTAACAAGGGTAGGGCAACTGTCATGCTAACATTAACAATGTAGGACAACTTCATACTAACATTAACAAGAGTAGGACAACTTTCATACTAAAATCAACAAGGGTAGAAGAACTTTCCTACTAACATTAACAAAGATAAGACAACTTTCATACTAACATTAACAAGGGTATGACAACTCTCTTACTAACATTAACAAGGGTAAGACAACTCTCATACTAACATTAACAAGGGTAGGACAACTTTCAAACTAACTTTAACAAGAGTAGGACAACTTTCACACTAATACTAACAAAGGTAAGACAACTTTCATACTAACATCAACAAGGGTAGGAGAATTTTCATACTAACATTAATTGGGTAGGACATCTCTCATACTAACATTAACAAGGGCAGGACAACTTTCAAACTAACATTAACAAGGGTAGGAGAACTTTCATACTAGCATTAACAAGGGTAGGACAACTCTCATACTAACATTAACAAGGGTAGGAGAACTTTCAAACTAACATTAACAAGGTTAGGACAACTCTCATACTAACATTAACAAGGGTAGGACAACTCTCATACTAACATTAACAAGATTAGGACAACTTTTATGCTAACATTAACACGGGTAGGACACTCTCATACTAACATTAACAAGGATAAGACAACTTTCATACTAACATTAACAAAGGTACGACAAGCATTCCTCTCTGCGGGGTCATCAAAAGGCAAGAATATTCCTGCCTTGGGTGATGAGAGCCGGGATAGATGAGCAGCGTCCATGCAGTAGCTATAGTCTTCCGATACAGTCAATATGCTGAGTATGTCGATCCTGGCATATATGCAGATGGAAAAGGAATGTTTTAACCATTTCTTGGTATGTACGAAAAAGATCTATATTTCAGTCTCAGCTTAGATATATATTAAAGATATAATTCCACATATAGATCTAATGACCCACCATTACAGACAATTATTGATATATGAGAAAGAGATCATGGATATGATGGACGGACCATAGCTGACCAGGGAGGAGCCTGTGTGAATGATGTAGGGACCATACCTGACCAGAGAGAGGCCCGTGTATATAACATTCGGACCATAGCTGACCATGGAGAGGTCCGTGGATATGATGTATAGACCACAGCTGATCAGGGAGAGGTCCGTGGATATGATATTAACAACATAGCTGACCAGGGAGAGGTCCATGGAAATAATGTAAGGACCATATCTAACCAGGGAGAGGTCCGTGGATATGATGTATTGACCACAGCTACCCAGGAAGAGGTCCGTGGATATGATGCATGGCCCATAGCTAACCAGGGAGAGGTCCATGGATATGATGTATGGACCATAACTGACCAGGGAGACGTACATGGAAATGATGTATGGACCATAGCTGACAAGGGAGAGGTTTGTAGCTATCATATATGGACCATAGCTGACCAGGGAGAGGTACATGGATATGATGTTTGGGCCATAGCTGACCAGGGAAAAGTCCGTGGATATGATGTTTAGACCACAGCTGACCTGGGAGAGGTCCGTGGGTATAATGTATGGACCATAATTGACGAGGAAGAAGTCCGCGGATATATTGTTTGGACCATACCTGACAAGAGAGAAATCCACGGCTATGATATATGGACCAAGGCTGACCAGGGAGAGGTCCGTGGATATTATACGTGGATCATAGCTGACAGGGGAAAGGTCCATGGTTGATGATATATGGACCATAACTGACCAGGGAAAGGTCCGTGGGGATGATATATGGACCAAGGTTGACCAGGGAGAGGCCCGTTGATATGATGTATGGACCATAGCTGACTAGGGAGAGGTACATTGGTGGTGATATATGGACCGTAACTCACCAGGGAGAGGTCCGTGGAAATTTTGTTTGGACCATAGCTGACCAGGGAGAGTTCCGTGGATATGATATATGGACCATAGCTGCCCAGGGAGAGTTCCGTGGATATGATATATGGACCATAGCTGACCAGGGAGAGGTCCATGGGTGATGATATATAGACCATAACTGACCAGGTAGAGGTCTTTGGATATGTTGTTTGGACCATAGTTCACCCTCAGAGGTCCGTGGATATGATGTATGGCACATATCTGACCAGGGAGAGGTCCTTGGTTTTGAATATGGCCCATAACTGACCAGGGAGAGGTCTGTTGAAATGCTGTTTGGACCATAGCTGGCCAGTTAGAGGTCCTTGGATATGATATCTGGACCATAACTGACCAGGAAGAGGTCCGTGGGTAGTGATGTATGGTCCATAACTGACCAGGGAGAGGTTCGTGGGTGGTGATATATAGACCATAACTGACCAGGTAGAGGTCTTTGGATATGTTGTTTGGACCATAGTTCACCAGGCAGAGGTCCGTGGATATGATGTATAGCACATATCTGACTAGGGAGAGGTCCTTGGTTTTGAATATGGCCCATAGCTGACCAGGAAGGGGTCCGTGAATATGATGCACTGACCACAGCTGACCAGGGAGAGGTTCATGGATATGATGTATAGACCATAGCTGACCAGGGAGAGGTTCGTGGATGTGATGTATGGACCATAGCTGACTAGGGAGAGGTCCGTGGATATGAGGTATGAACTCTCCAGGAAGAGGTCCGTGGATATATTGTTTGGACCAAAACTGACCAGGGAGAGGTCCGTGGATATGATGTACGGACCATAGCTGACCAGGGAGAAGTCATTGGGTGGTGATATATGAACCGTAACTAACCAAGAAGAGGTCCGTGGATTTGATTTATGGACTATAGCTAACCAGGGAGATGTCCGTGGGTAGAGATATAGGGATCATAGCTGACCACAGAGAGGTCTGTGGATATGATGTATGAACGATAACTGTCCAGGGAGAGGTCCGTGGATATGTTGTTTGGACCAAAATGACCAGTGAGAGATCTGTGGGTGGTGATATATGGACCATGAAAATGACCAGGTCCGTGGAAATTTTGTTTGGACCATAGCTGACCTGGGAGAGGTCCATGGATATGAAATATGAACCACAACTGACGTGTGAGAGGTAAGTGGATATGTTGTTTGGTCCATATCTGACAAGAGAGAGGTCCGTGGATATGATATATGGAGCATAGCTGACCAGGGAGAGGTCCATGGTTGGTGATATACGGACCATAACTGACCAGGGAGAGATACTTTGGTAGTGATATATGAACCGTAACTGACCAGGGAGAGGTCCATGGAAATTTTGTTTGGACCATAACTGACCAGGGAGAGGTCCGTGGATATGATGTTATGACCACAGCCGACCAGGGAGAGGTCCGTGGATATGATGTACGGTCTATAGCTGACCAGGGAGAGGTCCGTGGATATGATGCATGGCCCATAGCTGACCAGGGAGAGGTCCGTGGGTGGAGATATATGGATATGAGGTATGAACTATAACTCTCCCGGGAGAGGTCCGTAGATGTGTTGTTTGGACCAAAACTGACCAGGGAGAGATCAGTGGGTGGTAATATATAGACCATAATTGACCAAGGAGAGGTCCGTGGATATGATGTATGGACCATAGCTGACCAGGGAAAGGCCCGTGGATATCAAATATGGATTAAAGCTGTCCACTAGTAGGTCCTTGTGTGGTGATATATGGACCATAACTAACCAGGGAGAGGCACATGTATTTAATTTATGGACCATAGCTGACCAGGGAGAGGTCCGTGTTGGAACATACCTGACCAGAGAGAAGTCCGTGGGTATGATATATGGAACAAGGCTGACCAGGGGAAGGTCCGTGGATATTATACGTGGATCATAGCTGATCAAGGAGAGATCCGTGGAAATGTTGTTTGGTCCATAGCTGACCAGTGAGAGGTCCATGGATATGAAATAAGGACCATAGCTGGCCAGGGAGAGGTCCGTGGGTGATGATATATGGACCATAACTGACCATAGAATTGTCCGTGGATATGTTGTTTAGATCCTAGCTGACCAGGGAAAGGTTTATGGATATGATGTATGGGCCCTAGGTAACCACGGAGAGGTCCATGGATAATGATGTTTCAACCATAGCTGACCTGGAAGAGGTCCGTGGATATGTTGCTTAGACTATAGCTAACCAGGGAAAGGTCCATAGATATGATGTATGGACTATAGCTGACCAGCGAGAAGTCCGTGGAAATGTTGTTTAGACCATAGCAGACCAAGGAGAGGTCCGTGGATATGTTGTTTGGACCATAGCAGACCAAGGAGTGGTCCGTGGAAATGTTTGGACCATAGCAGACCAAGGAGAGGTCCGTGGATATGTTATTTGGACCATAGCTGACCAAGGAGAGGTCCGTGGATACGTTGTTTGGACCATAGCTGACCAGGGTAGTGATATATGGTCCATGGGTGGTGATATATGGACCATAGCTGACCAGGGTAGTGATATATGGTCCATGGGTGGTGATATATGGACCATAGCTGACCAGGGAGAGGTCCTTAGGTGGTGATATATAGACAATAACTGACCAAGGAGGGGTCCGTGGATATGTTGTTTGGACCATAACAAACCAGGGAGATGTCCGTGAGTGGAGATATATCTACCATAACTAACCAGGGAGAGGTCCTTAGGTGGTGATATATAGACAATAACTGACCAGGGAGAGGTCCGTGGATATGTTGTTTGGACCATAGCTGTTCATGGAGAGGTCCGTGCTTGATGATATATGGACCAAAGCTGACCAGGGAGAGGTCCGTGGTTATGTTGTTTGGACAATAGTTGACCAGACAGAGGTTTGTGGATATGATGTATAGACCATAGTTGATCAGAGAGAGGTCCGTGCGTGGTGATATATGGACTATTGCTGACCAGGGAGATGTCCATGGATATGTTGTTTGGACCTTAGCTGACCAGGAAGAGGTCCGTGGGTGGTGAAATATGGTACATAACTGACCAAAGAGAGGTCCGTGAATATGATGCATAGACCATTATTGACCAGGGAGAAGTCCGTGGGTGGTGATATATGGACCATAACTGTCCAGGCAGAGGTCCGTGTATATGTTGTTTGAACAGTAGCTGAACAAGGAGAGGTCCGTGGATATGATTTGTGGACCATATCTGACCAGGGAAAGGTCCTTGGGTATGATATATGGATCATATCTGATCAGGTAGAGGTCCATGGATATGATGTATGGACCACAGTCGAACAGGAAGAGGCTCGTGTATATGAGGCATAGACCATAGCTACCAGAGAGAGGTACGTTGACATGATTTGTGGACCATAGTTGACCAGGGAGAGGTCCGTACTTATGTTGTTTGGACCATAGCTGACCGGGTAGAGGTTCGTGGATATGATGTTTGGACCATTGCTGACCAGGGAGAGGTCCATTGGTGGTGAAATATGGCCCATAACTGACCAAAGAGAGGTCCATGAACACAATGTATAGACCATAGCTGACCAGGGAGAAGTCCATGGATTTGATGTATGAACGATAACTGTCCAGGGAGAGGTCCGTGGATATGTTGTTTAGACCACAGGGAGAGGTCCGTGGATATGTTTTTTGACCATATCTGACCAGGGAAAGGTCCTTGGATATGATATATGGATCATAGCTGAACAGGAAAAGCTTCGTGTATATGATATATCGACCATAGCTACCAGAGAGAGAGGTCCGTTGACATGATATCTGGACCATAGCTGACCATATAGAGGTTCTTGGATATAATATATGGACCATAGCTGAGCAGGGAGAGGTACATGGAAATGACGTATGGACCATAACTGACCAGAAAGAGGTCCATGGGTGTGATATATGGACCATAGGTGACCATATAGAGGTCCGTGGATATTATATATGGACATAGATGATCAGGGAGAGGTATAAGGAAATGATGTATGGACCATAGTTGACCAGAGAGAGGTCCGCGGATATGATGTATAGACCATAGCTAACCAGGGAGAGGTCCGTGGATATGATGCATGAACGATAACTGTTCAGGGAGAGGTCCGTGTGTGGTGATATATGGACCATAGCTGACCTGGGAGAGGTCGGTGGGTGGTGATATATAGACCATATCTGTCCTTGGAAGAGGTCCGTGGGTGGCGATATATGGATCATACCTAACCAGGGAGAGGTCTGTGGATATGTTTTTTGGACCATAGTTGAACAGGCAGGGGTTCGTGGATATCATGTATGGACCATAGCTGACTAGGGAGAGGTCCGTGCGTGGTGATATATGGATCATACCTGACCAGGGAGAGGTCTGTGGATATGTTGTTTGAACCATAGCTAATCGGGGAGAGGTTAGTGGATATGATACATTGCCCATAGCTGACCAGGGAGAGATCTGTGAGTGGTGATATATCTACCATAACTAACCAGGGAGAGGTCCGTGGGTGGTGACATATAGACCATAACTGACCTGGAAGAGGTCCTTGGATATATTGTTTGGACCATAATTGACCAGGTAGAGGTTCGTCTATATGTTTTTTGGACCATAGCTGACCACGGAGAGGTCCGTGGATATGTTGTTTAGACCATAGCTGACCAGGAAGCCGACTGACTGATGTTTGATGATAGAAAGAGACCCTCCAGAGAAGGGGGGGGGAAAGGAGGGAGGAGAGTGGAAAGATACAGTTAAGAGGAAGCGAGATTTAGTAGAAGAGAAAGAGCCAGGGCTTGACACAGCATGCGTTGGATACTGAAGGGTTAGTACATGGTGGGACAAGGCAGGAGAGGGAGAGGGCGAAGGGGGAATCTTTTTTTTCGTTTTTCTTAGGGTGGAGATATTGAGGAAGGGTTGGTTCCTCACTGGCTCCGATCACTGTCACCGAACATGCCGTCTCTGCCCTACTTGGATTTGGCGGATAAGATTCCCTAAGATGTTATTTCATGTTAGTATATGGGGATGGGGTCGGTCCCAGGTGGTGTCTGAAGTAGATTGTTTCGATTGTCTAACCCGAAGAGTTTGCTGAATAGCATCATACAGGAATTCTGGTGGAGGTCGAAGTTATCTAGTTGGTTGGTCCAAAGTTGCCTCCGGTAGATGTTTAGAGCTGACAACTTTGCTCTCTCGTAAAGCTCTGTGGTCCTCAGAATTCGTGCCACTTTGTTTTGAATAACCACCCAAGGGTTTTATTCTGTATTTTTTGTAGAGCTCAGATGTTAGTTTTAGCAGCAAGTTCGAGCGCTGCTGGAGCATAGGTCATGAGTGCCAGAATTAGTGATTTGTAGAGATGCAATTTCGTCTTGAAAATGGCATCTCTAAATCTGTACAATTTATCATGTTCTGCCGCTGCAGTAGCCGCTCTTACTTGGATATGCTGGTTCATCCGTAGATGAACGTCATATTTTAGACCTAGTACAGTGTTGGTGCGTGTGATTGGAATGGGAGAGTGTCGGTCTATACGAGAGTATAGAAAGACATTGAAAAGGTTGTCTCGTTGTCTGACGTTGAAATATGTTATGTTAGATTTGGTGGGGTTTAACTTTATTCTCCATTTCAGTTCCCATAACGAAACGCGGTCAATTTGTTTTTGGGCTTTCCTGGTAATATAGGTGGTGTTCATAGCCCTAATGAGTTGTACAACGTCGTCTGCGTATTGTAAAGTCATCGAATCATTATATACTGGGTCAGGAAGATCGTTTGTGTAGAATGTATATAGAGTAGGGGCTAGAACGGAGCCTTGAGGTACGCCAGCATTAAGCGTGTAATATTTAGAGTAGGATGTTTTATATTTCATTCTCATCCTACGGTTACTTAAATAATTAGATAACAGTTTTATGATGGGGCGCGGGCAATCATATTGTGTGCTTAGTTTGTACCTCAAGCCCTCGTGCCAGACCGTGTCGAAGGCTTCCGCCACGTCTTTGGAGATTAGTGCTGTCATTCCGTTAGTACAGTTGTTGTTGTGTATGTAGTTAGTGATTATGTTCAGTTCATCTTGTGTGGCGTGAAGTGGACGAAAGCCAAATTGTTTGTGTGAGAGTAAGTTGTTGTTTGTCAGGTGCAGTCTGAGTCTGTTATTTATTATTCTTTCAAAAGCTCTCCTGATTGACTCGAGCAAGCTGATTGGTCGATAGTTAAGGGGGCCCTGATTACTCTTCTTTGGTTTGGGGATCATTATAGTCGTTGCTGTCTTGAAGTTCGCTGGAAAATAGTCTGAGGTTAGTGCAGCACCGAAGAGGGCAGTGATAGCTGTGACGGTCTTGTCTGGGAGTCGAGTCAACTACTGGTAGCCGATTCTAGTGTTACCTGGGGCTACTTTGGGGGACTTGAGCAAAATCAATTTGACATCGTTTGAGGTTATAGGAGCTGTAAGAGAGTGGTTGTTTGTGAGAGATTGTAAGTGTATAAGTTGGTTAGGGTAGAAGTGGGATAGTCTGTAATGTATGTAGTCTGCAACAAGTTGTATGTTTTCATTTGCCAGGGGGTGTGGAGGGTGTGGGTGAAAAACACCCTCCCAGTGTCTCTGGAAAAAATTAACAATTTCCTGGGGTTTTGGTGTAGGGTGATGCTGTCTCGTAATCCTGTGAAGTCTGTTTTGGAAGACCCCCTAAGTCTTCGGATTTTGTTCCAGAAGTCTCGAGGGGACTTATTCGTCGTATAGCAAGTGTGTCAATTAGTGATTTCCAATTCCTATTATGATCTTCTGTTAGGCTGTTGAGTGTGTGTTGGCGTAAGGAGGTGAGGTCCCACTGTACTAGGCCTAGCCGATATTTTGCTCCAGGACCACAGAAAAACAGTACCAGGACCAAAAAAAAAAAAAAAAAAAAAAGAAAAAGAAAAAACAGTTCCACGACCAAGAAAAAAGTTCCAGGACAAAAAAAAAAAAAGTTCCAGGACCAGAAAAGAAAAATAGTTCCAGGATAACAGAAAAAATGTTTGTAGGACCAGAGACAAATAGTACTAGGACTACAGAAAAGCAGTTCCAGGACCACAGAAAAACAGATACTGGATCAAAGAAAAACACTTCCTAGACAACTAAAAAACAGTTCCAGGACCAGAAACGTATAGTTCCAGGACCACATACAAACAGTTCCAGGACCATAGAAAAACAGCTAAAGGTCCACAGAAAAGCATTTTCAGGACCAAAGAAAAGCATTACAGGAGCACAGACAGACAGTTCCACGACCAGTGACAAACAGTTAGAGGAGCACAGAAAAACAGTTTCAGGACAACAGAAAAACAGTTCCAAAACCAGAGAAAAAGAGTTCCAGGACCATAGACATAGAGTTTTAAGACCACATACAAACAACTAATGGGCCATAGAAAACCAATTACAAGACCACATAAAAACAGCTCCAGGACTAGAGACAAATAGTTCTAGGACCACAGAAACAGTTCCAGGACCTCACATACAAAGAATCAGGTCAAATAAAAAAATGTTCCACGACCACAGAAAGAAGTTGCAGGACCACAGAAAAACAGTTCTACATCCACTGGAAAACAGTTCCATGACCAGAGAAAAACAGTTCCAGAACCAGAGAAAAAACAATTCCAGGTCCACAGAAAAGCATTTCTAGGTCCACAAAAAGAGCTTTATTACCAGATAAAAACAGTTCCAGGACCATAGAAAAACTGTTCCTTGACCACAGAAAAACAATTTCTGGACCACAGAAAAGTGTTCCAGGACCACAGGTTGTTGACAACAGCCGCCCAGGGTGGTACTACCGTCCTGACTGAGGAGCGTTAAAGTGGTGCCCGGAATCATCC
>JAYMFT010043046.1:0-15536 GCA_038088735.1 Panulirus argus | reverse complement strand
TTGCTAACGAAGGAAACGGAGATGATATATATATATATATATATATATATATATATATATATATATATAACGACTCACTGCCACTCTACAAAGTATTACATTACCGACGGCGCCTTGACGTGCTGACAAGTCACAGCTGGTGACCTCACCTGACCTGGTAATCCCAAGAGAAATGAGTTTGGTGGCCCAACCTACGGCCGCCCTTCTGATATTACCCCGTGACCTCCATACCCGACGTTTGGCCCTGGCAGATTCAAACATGCCTCTGTAATTATAGATGACCTGACCCTTTCCATGAGAAGAGCCGCTCTCAGTCAACCAGCATGGAGAGAGAGAGGTCAGAGCTTGCGACATTCGACTTCCATGACCTGACCTTCCTGCCTCTTATTTTATATCCGGGTATCACCGCAGGAAGGCAGATGGCTCGCTCTAGGCAACAAGTGTACCGCTCCAGTACCTGAAGTATTTTTGGCCATGTGATACCACACTCATGCCGCCCTTTTGGCGCCCCCAGACATCAGTAGAAGTCCCAACGTGACTCCTTGACATTTCATCTTCCTAGCAGGATTCACTGTTGGTGCCTCATCTCTGACGCCCACCATTTCCAACATCGAGGCTCTAGAGCCAAGACCATATCTTTAATTTCTCAACCTGCCACAAATGAGCTCTCCTCTCCCACTACAATCCTGCACCTTCAGTAGCTCATTGTTCCTAGGTTATTTCACTTTATGTACCTTAAGCAATAAAACATTGTTGTTCTTTAAAGTGTTTAAATGTCCCTCTCTCTGCTATACCACTCCAACAACCCAACCAAAGCACCCGCTAATTATGTACATTATCACTGTTGACAAAAGGGAGTGCTGTCTCGTCGAAGAAATTCTCACTCCAAAGGAGTCCATCATTTCCTTGCTTCTGGAAGTAGCGCAGCCTTCGAGCAGCAGGACTTCATGTAAAAAGATTTCTAAAGTAATACCAGCGTCCTTTCATGAAAGGGGTCCTAGGGCAAATATGAATTAGCGAATTATATATGGAGTGAATTCCAGGCTTGTCAACATAGCCACGGTACGCATGAGCAGTTACAATATCTTAAAAAGAAGACATATTTCGAGGCGATTTGGATTTTGCTTGAATTATACTTTGCTTAAACTTCTGCATCCGAACGAAGTGGGTGACTTAAGATCTAAGCTACGTCAGTCCCGACATTTTGATCTGATGAATATCGTAAGAGCCTGCATCAGTATGTCTGAGTAATGTATTACCTAACATTCATTCGTTATTTCCTGGGAAATGATTTGATATTAGACTGAACGATACGTGTGTGTGAAGAATTACACATGGTATAAGTGCACTACCCCTCTTCCCCATGCTGAAATCGGAAAGGGATTTGAAGACCATGGGAAAATGTGGCGTTGACATTACCGATCTTACACCCCGTTGGGCAAATTCAAATGTTTTCGTTACATCAAATGCCTAACAGCTATTTGCGACAAGATATATCTATAAAAAAAAAAATCCATGGAACACTGGACATGACTTTGTGTAACGGGGAACAATGGGAAAGCGAATCACACGTAAAATATGCGAAATACGCATGCGCAGGGTAAACAAAAGTCCCGCAGAAGCCATTTTTTTTTCATACTTTTGGGTCATTTACATTGATAGTGAATGTAGTCTTTGGATAATCTTTAATATCTATAGATGGCGTTAACGATTTTTCGGTTGACGGTTATAACTACTTGGCTTTACTAACCCCGGACAGTTGCTGGACATTTAGCTCTTAATTAAGCACACCAGATTGTCAATGCCAAAACCAAAATGAATCAAGTACTTACCAATACACGATCACTAAACTAACATAAATATGCAGGAACCCTTAAAATGAATATAAAAGAATGCTGTTGACTAGTTTACAATTTACTGTTGAAATCCTACACCATGACTTTCCCTCTTTCCTCTCAAAGTTTTTCTGTTTCTAATTAACAATAACTAAATTTTCATCTATATGTATTGAGGTGGGCTTAAGCTGCCCTCCTCAGCCTTAGGGCTCACCTGTAGCACTCAATACAGAAAATCTCCTGCTGGGGTGTACAGACAATTGGTAGGGGGTGCTACTATAGTATGCGGTCTACCACGGTATCAGACACTATAGCATGCGGTCTACCTCATTTACTACTTAACCTAACCTAACTTAACATAACCTAGGTTAAGTTAGGTTAGGTAGTAAAGAAGGTAAACCGCATGCTATAGTGTTTGATACCGTGGTAGACCACATACTATAGTAGTGTCTGGTAGGGTTTACAGAAATTTAATTTACAGTTATCGCTAATCCTACAGTAGGAATTTTCTCCAAACAAAACACTTAACTGCTCACTGAAGATATTTACACAAAGAAATTAACTCCAAACAGAAACACTACCACAACAACCCACAAATATACTTACATACAGCACATGGGCCAGTACTACCAACATGTACTTCTTAAAGCACTGCCTGGGTTTTCCCCCTAGCACCTATAAGGCCTCTCCCCGCTCGGCTCACACCACCCACAATCTGGTTACCATACGAGACTACCTGAGTCTCGTGACTTGGTCCACTCAGGGCACCTCTCCCGAACAAGGCATGCTAACATCTCCCCCATACGAAGTTGTAACACCAAGCGAGCACTTAGCTGCACCAGCGCCGGTATAGTCTTGCCGTCCAGCCAAGGATGTGTAGTTTTCTCGGGATCACCTGGCGTCATGGACAGCCTTGACATACCTGCAAAAACCCAGCAGAATACTTCCTCGAGAACACAACGTGTGCTGGCCTCTCAAAATGGCCTTTCGTCAACAATGCCCGTAGACTCGCGTGCCCCTGTGGCTAACCACCGAGCCTCCAATATCAGTGCGCTAAATTCAAATCCTCACATATAGTAGTAGTAAGTTGAACAGTACGCTACCTACCGCTGTTGCTCGTGGTGATGTTACTGACAATAGTGATAGGATTCTGGCTCCCGTTGCTATCTCTGGGAATGCATTATTCTGATGATTCTCTTATCTGAGACGCTGTACCTCTTGCCGCTGTTGGATTTGGTGGCCAGGCTTCTGCTGCACAACATGTAAACTCTCTACTTGCATTTCAAATGGGAGAAGGGGGTGTCGAATGTCTCGTCATGTGTTTTGGAACGAGTTCGAATCCGTTTCAAAAGTTTCGGAATGAATCATGGTGGGTAACGAGCTCAAATGATATCATATTGGTGCATCTCTCTCTCCGGCAGCCCTGGGGACGCACGCGGACAATTTCGTCAAGTGCCCGTCGCAGGCCCTGGAGTGGGGCACCAGGAGGTACCGCATTCTCGAGGAGATCCTCACCCACCTACCCCAGATCATCTGCCTCCAGGTATGTCTATATATTCCTCTCTCTCTCTGTATTACTCTCCTGGTTATCGGGAGGGTTAATAACGGCTGCGCGATGAACCAACACTTCTGTGACTGTTAGGTATCACTCCTTTGACCCCAAGTTGCTGTGTTTTCTCTCTCTCACCCACACGTGGGCTACTGGCATTCAGTCCAAACACAAAATTTCATCATCGCACACAGAACACTTGGAAACACGTAACTCACATGAATCGTTCTTCGTAACTGTGTTTTCCTGTGGTGGGTGTTTCCCTCATGAAGTTTTCTCTGTCCAATGTTTTCCTTTTTATCTTCGTTAACATATTTACGTACCTCCTGCGCCTTATCCCTGTATTGACCTCCTTTTCTTACGTTAAGACTCCTCTTCAAGCATATGGTTTAATACTTTGTTATCCTTGTTAGCTTTCCTTAGTGTCACCAGGAGTAAATCTTCCGCTCCAGAGCTGTCTTTGTCCTTGTTCCTCCAAGTTTCACGTCATTCCCGGTCCTTCCGCCCTCTTAAGTATCGTTCATCTTGCAGGAGGTGGATCACTACGCCGTGCTGGAGCGCGTCCTTTCAAGTGTGGGTTACCGTGGGGTGTTTATGGCCAAGCCAGACTCCCCGTGCCTCTACCTCCCTAACAACAACGGGCCTGATGGATGTGCCATCTTCTGGGACGACTCCAGGTTCCGACTTGTGACCAAAGAGACCCGTGTGGTGGAAGTGTGGCACGTGCAGAGCAACCAGGTGGGTATGGTGGAGGTGCAGAAGAACAGCCAGGTTGGTGTGGTACATGTTGTGCTAGGGCTTTGGCATATGGTGTAGTAGGAGTATGGTGTGCATGGTGTGTGTGACAAGCCCTAAAAAACCGACCTCATACTCCGTTTAAAACTTCAGCCCATCAGATGTACACTCATAAGAATCCACACTCCCCAGACAAACATGAGTCACACTCTCCAGTCTATGGTTCTGGACATCATCCATCACTACCCACCATTTCAACATACCCCAGGATCCTTGATGCAACTACCATAAAAAAGACATCATGTACTTGCCACTCAGTTGTCCTACACACACACACACACACCACAATTTTATGGCATGTTCCCAACTGTTGGAACATTGTCAGCTTCCTGAATGCTGCAGATGCCTTGTAAGGATAGAAGAGACTCCTGGGGCAGGATATGGTAAAGTATGTATGTATACTTACTTGTTTCTTACTTCTTGCCCCAGGAGCTCCTTTTACCTTTATGAGCCTCCTGCAGCACCCAGTAAGCTGGTCAGGTCTACCACTCAGGGCCACAGGTACTTTGTGAAAAAATCAGCAAAGTTTTTCTGATAAAAAGAAAAGTACATTTGATGAATTTTGTTTGCACAAGAACTCTTGAAAGAAAACAGAAAAATATTTCCAAAACCAACACCCAAAAATAATTGCAGGGCTCAATAAGTCCTGAGGCACTACTGGCTTCATGACCTGCAACAAATTGACACAAAATGTGGGCTAGAGAGTTTCATTTGCAATGAGAAAGACTAGCATAACTAATCACAGAAAAAAAATCACATTTTTCTTACGAAGTGGTCATGAATTCTTTAGAGAGTTTGAGTAACCTTGCAGAAGAAACAGACTGAGTTGCATAAGCACTTGATAATGGTTAAATTTCACTTTCCCTTCAGATTGTTGGTTGGGAAAGAGGACTGTCCAAAGATAAGGTAAACCAGCCTCCTTATGGACTGATGCCCAGTTCTAACATGTCATTAAAAAGTTTCTTCTGTATATAATAAAACCTAAAACAGCATCTGCTAATGGTCTTTTCTCGTTTATGATCCACCTCTGATCTTTTTTCTTAACTCTTTCACTGTGGCAGTTGCACTATCCAGGGACACTCTTTGTATGGAATAGTCTCAAAAGAGAACATCTCCATAAATTTCTTGTTACAGTTAACTAGAACATAATTTTCATAAGTGATACACACCACAACTTGTTACATGTCCTTTAAGCTGCTCTACTGACACCTGTACACGGTTCTACGGGAGTATTTTCATGCTTATGTCGAGAGGTGTGAGTATAATTACCAAGGTTTTTCAAGAGTGACACAGCTTCAAAAGATGAGGATGCAAATCTTGTACAGGCTTCCTTAACACCTCCACATATACAGTACTGACCATATATGGAAAAAGTTTAGGCTTTACTGTCTGGAAGCAGTGTTTGGGATGTAACTGTAAGCATTAATGGCAGTGTATTTCACATTTTACATCATAACCTGAGTATCAAAATATGAGAAGGTGGAACTTTTAACAGATTTATGTTCTTGCAGGTGGCCATACTATTAGTGCTTGAAGAAAGAACAACAGAGAAGCAGGTAGCAGTGCTGACAACCCACCTGAAAGCACGGCAGGGGGCACTACTATCCAGCCTCCGCAATGAACAAGGCAAAGATCTCCTCTCATTTCTAAGTGAGCATAGTCAAACTCGGCCCACAATTGTGTGTGGGGACTTCAATGCAGAGCCCAGTGAGCCTGTATACTCTACTATGACAGACAAATCAACAGGACTGGAATCAGCATATGCTCTTTTGCATGATGGAAAGGAGCCAACCTACTCATCATGGAAAGTGCGCGGGGAGGATGACTGTTGCAATAATATAGATTACATCTTTTACACTCCAGTCAACTTGTATGTAGAAGGTGGGGTTGATGTGCCTACAGAAGAAGATCTTGGGCCCGGACGTGCCCCATGCCTGTCCTACCCATCTGACCACTTCTCGCTTATCTGTGATTTCACATTCTCAGCAGTCAATAATACAGACACTAAAAGTGATACCAATTTAATAGATAAAGACAGTAATCTATAACTAGTTGTTTGGTGTTCTCATCCTAATTCCTAGCTACAGATAATAATGTATGGCCTTGAGCTGCCACTTACACAATTTCCTCATCAATTTGAATGTTTACATATTTATGAAACTGAAAAAGTGAATACCAGTGTTTAGACACAAAATTCAGTTACAGTACTTAAATTACCAAGCTATTTGTGTTCATTATTTTTCTGCCTAATAGATTGTAGCGACATGATACAACTGAATAAAGTATTTAAGATATCTAGATTGTAGAAAGTACATCATAAAGTCAAAGAAAATCAGTAACCTATAACTCCTTGAATCTTTGAGAAGTGTTTCATAATGCTTTTGTGATGTCACTCAAAAGTTAGCAGTTCACCCAGTCCTAAAATCTGACTTCATGCAGTAGGTTTTGCTTTTATTCTGTTACAAAGTGTAATCTCAAGATTTTTCATTTTAGTAGAAGTTCACTGCCAGTAGTTCACATGTGCACTGTACATATTCCAATATCTTGAACATAGTATGTATTATTGCAGAGGGAAGTATGCATCATTACGTTATTACCTTTCTCTTCATTGATCTGAGAATCTCAAGTAAATACATGATGTGCTTTATGCAGACATGTGTTAATTATTAGCATCACCAGACTTCAAGATACATAAGTTGAAAATACACCGTACAGAATTCAAACCATCCTGTCTCTAATACTCTCTATTATATATTTTTTAAAGTTTCTTTTTGCCATGGGGTCTTCTACAATTCTTTAAGACCAGTCATTGTTTGTGGCCCCTCACAGTGAGTTCCATATCTATGGTCCAATGCTCTTGTCCTCATTTCATCTGTTTGTTAATCTAATGCAGACAATAAAACATAGTTTATAATGCAACCAATGATATACTATATTACACATCAAAAAATTAACTGAAAATTGTTCACTTTTTACCAAACTAATTAATGTTGTCACTCATTAATGTATACATACATACATTCCTTTTTCATTTATATGTCAGTGTATAAAACTCATGAGTTTTACATTGAAGCGCTATTCATATGGCAGATGCATTGAAGGATTTCACTGATATTAATGATGGTGTATTGAATTCCTATTGAATTTTGAATTTTCTATCCAGACTTTCTCATCAGCTTATTGTAGTGGTGCCAACAAATGTGGTGTCTGCCTCTTAGTACTACATTTATACTGAATCTCCCAAAATTTCCTTCTAGCAATAAATCTACATCAAAATAATATGTCAAGTAATGATACTGTTATTGAACTTCTTTAGTATTGGATCTTGCTGGAGTGTCATGTGAACTTTTACTTTAATACAATGGCCTATTCATAGTAGGAGGCTGAGAGTGTTGCCCCCTAATATTTTTAGCGTTTAAGACATGAAACAGTGATGGAAAATAAAAGGAGTAATTTATGACGATGATGATGATAATGATGATATTTATTATTCTGTAGGACTAAGAATAATAATAGTAAAAAACAATAATTTTCATGGTACTGTCACTGATGACAATACATTAATGATAATCAAAACAATAATGATAACAAATATTAATGAGAATGAGTAATAAGAAATTATTAATAATAATAATGATAATATAATTAATTATGATAATAATAATTATTTTCTTAACATGTTTGCCTTATCTTGCACAAGCAACGTAGTGCCAGGAAAAGACAAAGAAATGGCTCATTCATTCATATCCACCAGAGTCCTCTATCCACAACCACGCCTCACAGACCTTTCTGTGGTTTTCCCTGACCACTTACATGCCCTGGTTTGGCTCACTGTACCCTGTAAAGTACATTGCTCCAATTCACTCTATCCCTTGCATGCCTTACACCCTCCTGCATGTTTAGGCCCTGATCCTTTGAAGCATCTTTCCACCTCCTCCTTAGTTTCCTCCTTTCTTTGTTCCTTCCACTTCTGACATATATACCCTCTTAGTCAATCTTTCCATATACCCTCTTAGTCAATCTTTCCTCACTCACGCTTTCCATATATCCAAAACATTCAGCACACACTTTTCAGCTCTCTCGTACATACTCTTCTTACCAATACACTTCTCTGTTACCCTACAATTTCTTAAGTCATTAACTTTCCTCACACCACATATTATCATCAAATATTTTATTTCCAATGCAGTCACCATATCCTTTAATTTTTTGAAAAGCAATGCAGCACTGACAGGATCAGTGCACCACCAAACATGCTCATCTCTACCCTCAAAGACAGTGACCTCACTTTTCATACATTCCTCAGTGTGCCCAAGACCTTTGCTCACTTACCCATCCTATGGCTTACTTCAGCTACCATGGTTTCACTTATTCCCATATCCACTCCTAGGTATCTAAAACACTCCATTTTCTCCAAGTTCTCTCCATTCAGATTCATACTCCAAATAATAAAGTTCTCCATTCAAACTTATACTTCAAATAACATCCATGGGGATAAGGGAGGAAGAATACTGCCCATGTACCTCCTGCATGTCATAGAGGGCAATGAAGGGGCTAGAGCCCCTCCTGTATTTACTTTCCTGTATTACCCTCCTAAATACTTTCCAAAAGCAGACACAGAGGAAAGAGCCAAATGAGGATTTTTTTCTCGTTAGAATCATGCTGGAAATAGCGAACAACATGAAAGATTTAATACTAATAACTGAAATAATAATAATAATTAGTTAATAATAATAATTTTTTCCTCATATATGTTCATTTCCTGTAATTAGTGAGGTAGTACTAAGTTCAAATGAAGACATGGCTTCTTTCACTCATATTCTTGGTCTAGCTGTCTTATGTAATGTATGAAAACCACAGCCTCTTATCCACAACCATGATCTACCGACCTCCTTGTGGTATCATCACTAATAGTAATAATAATGATAGTAATTTTTTCATACATATAAGGCTTTTCTGCATAAGCGAGGTAGCCAGGAACACACAAAGAAATGGCCTCATTCATTGATATCCACTCTTTAGCAGTTAAGTGTAATGCACTGAAAGCATATCCCCCTCTCTATGATAGTAGTAATTTTTTTCATACCTTTTTGACTTCTCTCATGTTAGCAAGGTAGCACCATGAACAGTTGAACATTGGCTTCATTTGCTCTCATCCATTCTAGCTGTCATGTAGAGTAATAACATTAATAAAAATAATAATAATGATAAGAATAATCCTTCTCATTGCAGGTAATCACATTATTATCATTATTATTACTATAATTATTAGTACTATTATTTCATTATTAATGCTATTTTCATTATAACTATAGGATTGTAAAATTTCTTATCAAGAGTTTGGAAGAAAATTCTTGGACTAACCACATTAAATGTTCATGAGCATGCCACTGCTTTTGCAAAACTTGGTCACCACTACAAGCTTATCTTCCGCCAGTTTTCTCACACCAAAAAATTCCTATTCACAGCACAATACTATTAAATTTTTGAGAAGTCCATAGTGATTGAGTTTTAAGATGTTACCAACCAATTGGAATTTCATAGAAACAAATTGTGGTCCTAAGCAGGAGTTAAATCAATATTGCAAAGTACACAACCATGATGGCTAAGGCACCTGGTCCTCATACCCTGCAGTACCTAAATCTTGCTCAAGACCACACATTGTTTCCATAAAGTTCCAGTGAATTGCTAATTTCTTTTTTTTATGCACACTACAGTTCCCTCCTTTTGTCTCTTCTGTATAACAGATGACTTGTAACTGGCGGATTATCATGTACATATTATTGTACAGTGATATACAGTAGTGTCACTCTGGATAGGTTCACGCAGCTTTGATTGTAAAGTTTTATTTAGGTTGATAAGTAACTTGCATATCATTGTATTACTTGATGTGCTTATGTTGTACATAGTGCAGGGATGAAATTATATTTTAATATTGTAAGTTTGATTATGTATGCATAGTTTTTATGTACTTCTTCACTCATTATTTAAATAATTATTTACTACTGTGGCTTTTGATCAAGTTGATAGGATCATTATTTGCATGTTTAACTGATTTGGATTTTTTGCTTTTATGTTTAACAGTGAAAGGCAAGCCATTTTTTGTGATTTGCAAGTGGAAATTTGTTTTCCTGTAAAAAAAGAGGTTAGGTCTCTGTCTGAATTTAATAAACCAATGGTATTTTTTGCCCCTTGAGAATTACAGTAATGTACAAGTTTTATTAGAATGGAGTAAGCATTCTCTAATGAACATTGGGGCTTTCCAAACATAAAGGATATGTTCTTAATGAAAATATGATTCTTTTTGTAAAAAGTTTTATTAGTTGTAAATGTCTGAGAGTTTGAACTAGTTATATTCTCCAGTGGACAAGATCCTTTTTTGGAGCTATGGCTGCTAATCCACATAGGCACTCTTTCATTATCTTCAGCAGTACTTTATCTTTTCGTGCGTGTGTTCTTTAGTTCAAGATCATATGTCTTCGTAACAGTGCTGAACTGTTGTCTTTCAATCAAAAATGGGTTATTTATGTTTTTCCACTATTTATTTATGTAATGTATCTAATCCTCTTGCAAAGGCAAAAATTATTTTACCACCTCAGAGGGTTAACAATTGATATTGACATTCTGTTTTGCTTTTGTTCAGTAGCATCTCTTTTTCCACAAGATTTGTTTTATAGTTTCCTATGGATTATGTGAAGAAATTTGAAAAGGAGAAAAATTATGATGTACAGTTTTGTTTACACGTGTAATATACATGAAGCACTGTTCTGTACTCTAAAACTCTTACAAACATTTTAAATCTGGAAAGTATTCACAGCAAAACCTTAAGGTTTCTGACTGATTTGTTTTACATACTTCGATTTCATATATCTTGAAAGCAATGGTGATGAAAGAAATTATTTTTATTAACAAACTGAATGTTAACAAGATTGTTTATAAATAATGGTTCTTCATATAGTTAATGATAAAGTTTTCCAAATAAGAATAATTTGAAAGCACTTACAATATGCATTACTTTGTGAGAAAGGATGCTCAAAAGTCCATTCTACAATACAGCATATTTTTTTTAAATGGAAAATACATTTCCTCTTTCAGGAAGATATATTTTCAGTGTCAAGATGTATTTGTGGCTTTGCAGTATCTGATCTTCATTCAAATGTGGTAGAGAAGCAAGTCTTACTACATTAGTAGGATCTTATATGCAACACAATTTCAGTGCATAATTCTCTATAGAAAGTAAAACTTATTATGAAGGTTTGTGATCAGTATTGCTAAATAAAGAATGTGAAAATGTACATCCATAACTGAATGCCATTGATCTGTGTACAAAGTCTTTGACAACTACAGACCAAGATTTCAAGTTTTTTAAGTAAACATTTGAAAAAATAAATTATTCAGTATCTTTATCCTTTCAGTTTATTAAAGACAGTTCAGGAGAACAATTACCATAGAGACATCAGAAGATCTCATCATTAGTTTAAATGTACAGATTTTGGACGTAAATGAAAAAGTGTGTAAGGATGACTGTAATGGCCTAACCATACAACACCTCAGAAGGCATACACTTAACTAACCCAAACACCTTTTATTTTGTCCCACTAGGTCAGCTGAATAATCAAATAAGAGCGCATCTCAGGCAAACCTTTAATGTGGGCTGTCATGTATGAAAGCCCACATGAAGGTGTCATGTTTTCAGTATCTTGTAGGGATAATGGGAGTTTAAGCTAGATTGCTTTAGATGAACTAATTAACATAGGTATATTGGTAATAGGTGGCAAGTAACCACTGCCTGGGTGGTGGAAGGGTTATCCCTCTCATAGGCAATTCATGCACCAAGGCTCCTGTGGCTCCAGGGACCAGTACTGCTCACCACTAGCTACCGGAGAGCAGACACCTCGTCTTTAGCTGATGGCCATGAACTCAGTAAACACTGTTTGAAAATTTGTCATTTTGTTTTCACATTTATAGGATAACATTTTATTCACACATTAGTTTATGTACTTTACTGAGTATTTAAACCCATATAATTATTTGCAGGTGTATGAGATGATACGAAAAGTAGCATAAACTTTCATGTTGCATATTTCATGTTGCATAGGTAATTGGTAATTATTGTTTCACATTTACACAGTATTTAGAGTTTCAGTATCTGGAAAAGCAAAAACAAATGACATAAGTTTCTACTACATAAAAAACAGATGCAATACAAATAGTTTTTCTGTCCTTGTTGACTGTCTGTCACTCCAGTATGTCTCCATGTCTGTCTATCTTTACATGTCAAATAAATCACAACTATAAAACTCATACTTACCCCCATGATGTCTACTCTTTCTCCAAGTTATGGTTGATTATGACTATAGTAGAAAATCTCTCTCCTTATGATGAGTGGAACATGTGACGATGATAATGCATGAGAAGGGATGGCTGCTCTGTCTTGTTTTCTCTAGTTTTTATTTTTGTCTGCACCTGTACAAGGCTGAGCTATCCAGTTGCATCACTTTTGTCATCAAACTGTACAAGAGACACAGATAATTCATCATTATCGCTATCAAAATGACTTTTGAGCATGTGATTTACCCTTCACCTATGTGGCTTTCGCAAGGGCGAGAAGAATCTGCTCAGACTCGTACCTTGATATCCCTCCACTTCCACTCTTTTATCATGTATTTCCAGTTATGAAAAAACTCAAACACTTGACACTCTTTACACTGCACTCTCTGTAGAAAAGAGAACAATACACAGCAACAAATGGTCAACAAAGCAAGTAATCCATGGAAGCAAAAGAGAATTGCCTCTCATTAGTAAAATATGTAGGAGAAAACTGGCTTGCCTGTGATTGTGGAATGAGGTATGTGGTTGGTAGATACAGAGACACAGAGTCTGTCAACTAGGCTTAGGGACTAGTTATGCATCATGTATGGGCTTAGAGATGCCATGTGAGTATATATATTTGATGTTTTTGATTAAAAAATCCAATGATTATGCGAAGTGATGAATTCTGCAGCACATAATACTGAGAGAGTGAGAATGTTAGGGACAAAGAATGCATATGATGCTGAGTGGATGAGATATGTGGATCATGGCAGAACTTGAGAGGGTTAATCGTGGCTATGTGGTAAGCCAGCATTGCAGTATTAATTATTTTTTTTCTCTCTGGCCCAGGCTGCTGTCTTTTCCTTTTGTTTTAACAGCACATAGACTGCTGGCACACAGTCTCATAAACTCACACTCTCTCCATCTCACACAAAACTCTTGATAGCATGTAACCCACATGTCCCTAAACTCTTTAATTTTTCCCACTTTTACGGAATCCAAATACTGGAAGCATACCACCATTGTTCTCTATTCCTGAGTCAGAACAGAGCCAAAAGTTGAGGAGTACTGGATAGTTCCCAGAGCACCCTTGACCTTTATCAAGTGATTGGGACCCACCTCACCTCTAATGACTGATTCTAGACACAGCTCTTTCTCCATCCATTTTTACAACATTGAAACCCTATTGTCCAAGCTACCTCTCCTCTACACAATCAAATAATCAACCAAACAACAGTGTTTATCTTAGTGTAACAGAAAAACACCTATTGTTTGCCACGTGGATCCTGAGTCTCCCATCTCTGAAGCCATCTGATTTTATTCTCCATTATTTTTGTTTCTGCATTTCACACACTCCTTACTTGTTCTGCCAGTTATGTAAAACTCTTTCACTATTTGACCTGCCATGAAGCACTACTGTCTTCAGTTACATATGCTTTAGTCCTACTTTAGTCCTTTTTAGGGGATTTCAATGTACATCATGAGAATTGATTAGGCTGTTTTTGGGATGGTCCTGGTTTAGTGAAGGCCTTATAGTCCAGGCAATCTATAAATAAATACATAGCTAACCTAGGACAATTTCCAACTAATGATATAAAGCGCATTTGACAGGCCAGTATGTAGAGACTATTATATCAAACACAGAAATTCTTTGATACTATTATGGATTCAAATGGTCTCACTGATGAGCGAAATTCCTTCCAATGCAATAACTGTCAATCAAAATTATAAATGGTACAGTTATCATATTCTCTTTCAGTACTAAATATCTTTTATATGGCTTGTTGCTTAACAGTAAACCATAGGGTGGAAAGATTGACATTTTTATGTTTCTTCAGCTCTTCAGGTAATTACAAACAGTGCAAGAAATAAGAATGTTTATAATTCTTTGTGATTTCTTATATAAATATTTATCTTTTTATATTTATTATACTTGATTGCTGTTTCCTATGTCAGTGAGGTAGTGCCAGGAAACAGATGAGGAAAGACCCAACAACTCATATACACACATATATACACATACATGCACACACATGATCAATGCATACATATACATACCAATATATACATATCCATGCATATACATACACATGCGTATACATATATACACATGTACATATTCATACTTGCTTGCCTACATCCATTCCTGGCACCACCCCATCCTACAGGAAACAGCATTATAACCACCTATGTCAGTGAAGTAGTACAGGAAACAGACGAAAAAAGGCCACATTCTCTTGCACTCAGTCTCTGGCTGTCATATATATAGTAATCCCTCAATTTAATGGACTAATAGGGGGAAGGGGTTTCTATTAATGCCAAAAGTACGTTAAATCGAATGTAACCATTTTTTTGATACAATATACAGTTCACACACTTTCTTTTAACTCTTCTATCACTTGATGCCATTTTGAATTGCTAGGATTGCAAAAGTTATGTATACAACCTGACCACATGACAGCTTAAGGCAGACTGAGACCAAAACAAAGCAAGTATACCCTATGTTACCAAAAACAAGTGTGATATGAAATGTGCATGGTGCTGTGTTTGAGATTTTATAATTTTTTTCACGTATCATTAATGTATCATTATTTGCCTGGTCCATTAAATCCAAAATCCATTTCATCGGGGTCCATTAAATTGAGGGTTTACTGTTTTCTCCATTCTCCATGTTAGCGAGGTAGCGTCAAGAACAGATGACTGAGCCTTGGGGGAAAATCCTTACTTGGCCCCTTCTCTGTTCCTTCTTTTGGAAAAGTAAAACAGGAGAGGGTGATTTCCAGCTCCTTGCTCCTACCCCTTTTAATTGCCCCCTATGACATGCAGGGAATACATGGGCAGTATTCTTTTCCCCTTGTCCCCAGAAATAAATAAAAAAAAAGCAATGGAAAAAGAATTGCCTAAAAAAGTTAAGTCTGCACATTTCTGGTAATTCTGAAGAACAAGGAGTTATGAGCAAAAATGTTATTTTTTTTTCTATGTTGAAGGCTCCAGTCACGGACAAAAGTCCACATCAAGGCCGGGCCCTAATTGAAATATAGAGA
>JAYMFT010043035.1:0-15536 GCA_038088735.1 Panulirus argus | reverse complement strand
CTAGATAGATATATATATATATATATATATATATATATATATATATATATATATATATATGATTGTGAGTGTGTGTGTCGGAGAAAGCCAATACTCTTTTGGAGCACAAAACTGTTTTCACTCTGTATCGTTATATGATTTATTGGATTCCGTCACAGGCACATATGTTGGCGTTGAAAGCCTGTGAAATTATCATTGTCATTCAGTAGACAAAAGTTCATTAAACAGTAATGTCTGTTTGCGGGACTGAACGTTGAGCGGCACGAGTGTGTGGGCGAGGTTTGATGACAGGCAGAGCAGGTAGGTAGGAACAGAGAGATGGGGCTACCATGGAGGCCTGTACAAGCTCTGACTTTCTACACTAAATTAATGGTAACCAGGCTTTGTTACGGTCGACTTGAGGTTACCTTTTGTTTGTGAAGTGCACGCAACTTGGGACAATGAAATAACCAGTAAGAATAGATGTCGCAATGCACTGGTAAGTTTTTGTGTCCGGGTGTGGGTGTGCCAAGTTGGTAACCGACACCGTGGACGTTAGAGTTGGCGGTCGCTCTTCCTTGTGACGCTGGAATTCTTGTTTGCTGGTTACTACGCATTTGGGAAATTAATATGACGACTTTTCACTGTACTGATGACCGTATAATTAATCGTAGATAAAGTAGCATGTATAGCTGTGAAGTTAAACATCAGGAAATAACTTTTTAGTAACGGCTGTCAACTTCATTGTCACTGTAAAGAAAATTCATGAGCTATGCTTCATTATCAGAGGCACGTAGAGAAAAGTAATTTGTTGTTATTATGTTCCGGTGTTCAATTAGTCATTTTGTGAGTGAGTTGGTTCTGAAAGATGTGAATGCTTCAGTTTGTGGGGTTTATGAAGTTGAAGCTTGCTACGTGTTTAGAATTATGAGCATAACTACGGGACGGAAGCGGAGGGGCTTGATAAATGCAACGATAAAAGTGAAACAAGCTGCTAGGTGGCGTGCTTCGGCTGGTGGAACTTCCGCTGCAGGACTATAATGGTGTCCGCAGTGGTGGTGATTATCGTGCGCTCCTCATGTGTTCCAGGGGAGTTGAGTTAGGTCTTAAGAGAAATTAGTTGTAAGTTGGTAGGTTTTGAAATTGTCGGTGGTTTGGTTGGTCGGCAGAAAAGTGTAGGGCTTATTTATTAGGTGTGCTGGTTGGGAGTGAATTATTCTCATCTGTAGATTAATATAATAAAACAAATAATTAAGCTGGGAAAAATAATATAGAACCTTAAGAAGATTTATTGTGAGCTAAGCGTCAATTCCTTGGGGGCTGTCTGTGTATATCAAAATTGATCTTTGTGGTTATCTTGCTATTTTTAACTATTAACGTGTTCTTCGTCGAGTATTTTGATTTGCTTCAAAGTAGAGTAAATGGAGGTATACTTCTTATGGTAATGCCCTTCCTGCCACCACGGGGTCCCGCCCTCGTCCTGCACTCCCCCCCCCCTCCACCCCAAAGTCTTGGGTGCGAGCTAGGCTATGACTCACACCGGCCAGTTGTTACGGTTATAAGCAAGGCCAAGGTGAGGGGCGTGGGAGGGCCGCCCCCTCTTGTCGTTGTTCACTGCCTGTCGATTTGGGAGCCTTCTTCATCGCCCACATCCCAGCAGAAGCACCAGGAGTCTGCGTTGTCATTATCAAGATTAATCAATCTTCAATCTCATTCTTAAGTGGTCATTTCCAATTTCTGTCGTCGTTGTAATTATGGTTCTTCAGCTCCCTCGTCACGTTCGTCGTCGTCGCTCTCATCAGGAAAGGAATTAACCCTGTCGTTAATATTCATCACTATTTTACAGTTTGAGGATGTCGTTCTTGATAGTATATCTTGATGATATATAATAATACAGAAACGGAGGGTCCAGTTTTCTTAAAGAAGTCATGTTGACTGACGAGTTTTGAGGCCAGAAGTTACGAAAGGATTTATGGAATAGGTAATGCTGAGAAAGATTTTTGCAGAGGTATCTTTCTGCTCATTCTATTATAGCCTCGTTCGCGCGTACGTACGCCTGGTTGGGTTAGGTTAGGTTGATGATATGGGCTTAAGGCTTTTCGACTTCCTACATTCTTATGACCATCAGGGTCACGTTGTAACCACCATTCGAGAAATGGTAAACACCATTTTCAATTGTTCAAGTTGATTCGGAGACTGTACACGCTCTCGCTTCAAGCATGGCCTTAGTATCCTACCTTTGAACCCCTTTGTTAGTGGCACAGATCTACAGTAATTTTTTTTAGAGAGAGTATACGGTCTAAATTTGTAAAATGACATCAAGAGCTACAATATGGTGTGGTCGCCTGAAGCATATTACGACATGGCGTCACTGGTCGAGGCGCAGGGTAAACAAGTAGGAAATCATATGTGTAGGTGGTGACTAATAACTGTTATTGCTTGCTTAGCTATATGCTTGCGTGTGTGTTGGGGTAAAAGTGTGATTGACAGCGAGCTGTGAAATGTGACTGGTAAGCTAGCTCTGTGTTTACTGGGAAGAAAGTTTTACTTATTGTCTCGTCTTTTTGTGTGTTACGGGATGATAATTTTGCCCTCATGTTGCCCTGACTCTTGTTTATACAAGACAATGTGTTTAATCCCTCGTGTATACAAACATACCCCTAAGCAAGCTATCCATGTACCTACCGACCAGCCTAAGGGGACTGCCGCATCCAGGATTCAAGACCTGGCGGGTCCGTGCGTGAATCGTGGTTAGCGACGCTAACCACAACACTACGGGAGCCCATTACTAATTGTAATTATGATTTGTGTGTTAAGGGAGGAGAAAGTTTTATTTTACTCTTGTTTCCGCGTCTCTTAACCTCATAAATATATATCATGTCTTCACAGTTTTGTTTGTACGGGAACATAAACCCCATCATAAGCCACAGGCCCATTTATCGACCAGCCACAAAGGGAGGATTAACACCTGGGTTAGGTATAGGCTGACCACCACGCCCGGGAATCGTACCCATACGAGTCCGACCTCGGGCTGGCCCGTGCTGACTCATGGTCAGTGACGCTAACCACTACGCCCCGGAGGTCCGTGCGTATGTATGTAAGAAATTACGTACTTGCACAGTATGGGGAAAGCTCCATTTCGAAGTTTCCTTACCTATGACGAGATTTTGTCATTAGGCAGGGCTAGCGCGTAACACTTATCACAGGAAAATGAGTACTAGATCAAAGTTGTGTATTACATGTAAGATGGAGAGAGTATATATTTGTGGACTGAAAGCCACTAACCTCACTTATATGTGATTGAGAAAGAAAACAGCAACCTGGGCCAGGAAGGAGAAATCGATAGGTACTGAGGTGCTAGGTCGCTGTACTTCCGTCGCTAACCGTCCCGACTCCTCGGCGGTAGTACCTCTCACGTCGATGGTTCCCTGCCACCTACTTCCTCTTATGTGTGAAGAGGTACTGTAGCTGTGTGTGCGCGTGTGTGTGTGTGTGTGTGTGTGTGAGGGGTAAGAGTTATTTGGCTATGGTTCACATGAAGAGCTACTTTTAGTTTAAATGTCGTGTGTTTAAGTGAAAAGTAATTCGTAGCCTAGCCAGTCGTGGTGCTTGGTTCAAGAGTGGTGGCCTTGTAGGTAAGTTGAGGCGTGTACGTATGTAAGGATGAAGAGTGACATGCAGAGAAGCTGGAGTATGTGCAAGGGTGAAGAGTGACTGTCAGCCTGGCTGCGATACTTGGGTGGGGTGAAGAGTGATGTAACCAAAACGATGTTACGTGTCATGGTGTACAGCAGTGGCGTGGGTATGTGTAGAGTGATGAAACGTTTGTAGGGTTCTCTTTTTCTGTTGAAGGTCCGGTCACGAGTTAAGGTCCACATCGAGACAGAGCCAAATTGAAATATTAAAAGAGTGAAAGAAAAGATGGATACTACTGTAATGTGAGGTTTCCAAGATAGCGTAGAAGTCACAGTGGTACCAGATATGTATATTGTGGAATTATAAATCCATCAGAAGAGATGGGAAAGTTGCGAGGTGGTTAAAAAAGAGAGAGGGATTGAAGTTAGGTTTTGGAGGTATTGAATTTAACCCGATTGCATCTGCCCCCTGGGATATCCTGTCCAAGTTTGAGTGTATTTTTGTTGAGACGAGACGCAGGTCACGGGAGAGTGGATGGAGTGGATTTGAAAGGAAGTGGAGGAATGCCGGCAGGGTTAAGGAAGGATACGAGTGCCCATGGTTATATATAGGATAGGAAATGGTTGATGAAAAGGAGGAAGGGGACAGGACAGAACAGAACCCTGTGGGACGCTGTTGTTGATAGAGAAATAAATGTTCATCTGTCAACAGTTACTTAGATCGGCTTGAGAAGGGAACAAAGCGAGAGAGGGAAGCCAAAAGAGGGGAGCTGGAAATAAAGCCCCAATGCTATTCTTTGTCAAAAGCTTGTTATATACAAAGGGCAACAACATGAGATTCTTGTCTCTGAGAGATGATGACAAGTCATTAGTAATAGAGTGAAGGATATCACCAGTGGGTGCTCTTCTGCGGAAGCCATTGATGATCAAACAGAAGATTAAGATTCAAAGATGTTTAAGGGAATGGGAGTTGAGGGGGACCTCAAATATTTGGAAATTGTAGGAATCAGAGCACTATGGCGATAGCTGGAAGAGTTAGAACGATCAACCGTCTTTAGGATATGTTTCCAAGAGAAAGGAAAGGTTTTGGATGTTAAACAGAAGCGGAACAGACTAACAAGCACAATCGCAAGTTAAGAAGCACCCTTCCTTCCATATACCAGGACAGATGCCAAATGGTCCGTACGCCTTGACTGTGTCTAGAAAAAAAGTGGTGGTGTGTGGGTGTAGGACTGAGAGCGAGTCCCGAAGCTTTACGGGGGTTTGTGTAGGTGGCGAGAGAGTGGCGAAGTTTCTTGTGCGTGTGTGTGTGTCTACGGGTGGAGCCTTAGTCCAACAGTGGCGCAGCTGTGGACCAACACAGGTTCTGATGTCACCACCCTCAACAGAAACAACCCGTCAACAGGACCATGAAAGTCGACTTCTGAAACTGTTGTTCTACTGTGAATGTTAAGATGTTATTCATTTGATTCTCATCCTAGAGTCGAACGAGAGAACATTTGAGTTAAAATTTCAGATGACAGTTTTCCAGAACGAAAGTTTCATTGATTTCATTGATTTTGTCTCCACGAACTTGGTTTTAAAAAGTTAGCCCACAGGATTGGCTTTTTTTTTTCTAGTGCTTTCAGTGTACTGATATTAATATAGATAATTGTATTCTGGTCTTGCATGAATTATTCAGGTGACGGGGACTACGACTTCTAATAATGGCTTTTAGGTATCGAGAACGACTTTTTATTTCTTTCAGGTGACCGGGACCCTCGTCCTAGATTCTGAGATTTTTAGGTGACGGGGATTCCATCTTGTAATATAGGTTGAATGATATATATTCGATAGTTTTGTCTCCAAGCATCATCTTTAAAAAGGCAAAGTCACAGTATCGACGCTTGATCCAAACAAGATTCGTCTGATTGAACCGAGGCTTTCTTGACACAAGAGTGTGTTGGTGAAGACCGGTATTGTGCCAAGTTAGAAATTGAAGTTCTTTGAAAGTCGGTTTCGTCCATCATGGCTTCTGTAAAGTTGGTGAAGATATCGATAAATAGAAAGTGGCTAATTGAAAACCTGCTCAAAAGTTGTGTGTGTATATATATATATATATATATATATATCGACATCGTATTTAAAGAAAAGGCAGTGGAATTTTTTTTCGGTACTGCTCGGTAAAGAGGGAATATTGCGATCGGGATATTCTTCCGTAACAACCATGGTAAAGTGTGCGTTTAATAAATAACCACAGTATTGAATTATTATTGCAGCGACTTCGTTCCGAAATCTTAGACATCATTTAAGAATGATGTAATAGGGTAGTGATTTCGTAATGTGTAGATTTTCGATTTTGAAATTGATGAGCGAGGAGGACGATAGGAAACCGAAATCAAAAGTTTAGCATGGAAGCCCTTCTTCACTTTAGCTTATCTTGTATTATTTATATACAGACTATCATTATCGTACCTTATAGAATTTCTGATAATAAAAGAACAATTTAACAAAACAGAAAAGATAGACGTGAGCAACGTGTTTGAAGCATTCGGAAGCCAGAATGCCTCTTTCAACAATCTTAACATCCAGAAAGTATGTCTCGCATACCACTTCGACGAAGACTGGCTCTTCCCCAATCCCCAACCACCGAGTTTTCATCGAAAAAAAGGGGGGAAAAATATCAATCCAAACCATATCCTTACTAGTGGAACTAGAAGGACTCGAGAAAGTCCTTTGTGTAATGATAATTCAACCTGAAGTTAAGACACCTGGGAGATCACATTTCCATTCTTCCCGATTGCTCAAAACGGAGTGTGGATATCGTTCCTTGCGTTCTACGAAGTAGCAGTTGGTTCTTTAAGAAAAAAAAATAACTTGAACAAAACCTATGCTAACCAAATTTGGGCCAAACTTAATGTTAATGGAATATTGTCCCAGTCGCGCTTTAAGGAACACCAAGCATTTGTATTAAAGTACCATGTTTTTCTACTTGAAAGGTCACTACATATGACTTAATGGCCTGTAAAACTTCAAAAGTAACGTCAAAACTTATATATACGTGACCTACCTGATGTGTGGAGAGATCCCCAGAGCAATGTTACCTGCCGAGCAGAAAGATCCTCCGTGCATTGTGATCAGCCGGTTTGTTCCTAATTTTGGACTGGATTTTTTTTTTCCTTAAATACGGTATTTGACCTTATAATCTCTCGTTAGTTCCGCTGGATGGAATGAGGTTTGGTTTTATAAACATTGTTTCAATCGGGTGCTTGACTTCGGAATGCTTCAAGAATAATTTCCAACAAAACTTTGGCTCTCCTGTTTAACTGTTATCTGAAAGTTAAGACCTTGCGTTAGTTTAGATCTCAGACGAGGTATATTATTTAAGAGTACTTCATTGATTTTATATTTTTTCCAGCTTTGGTGAAAGTGTTCAAACATATTCTTTGCCTTCATTGGAATGCTGAAACCTCTGATTCGCAGGCGTGCTGCGACACCTTCAGAAAATATAATGTTATTTCTTCTTTTGGCATTTAACCATTAACAGTATATACGTTATTGTTTGCATTGAGAACATTAATGAGCAACGCAACTTCATACAAACCATGCAAGTCTTCTGCTCATGTGTTCAGTGTCGCGCTATTGAACTGGATTTTTTTAAACGTCTTAGGTTAGAAAACTGAAATATCCCCCTCACACATATTTTTTGATTATATCAAGATATTGGGCTTGATATGACCTCTCAGGAGATGTTAGCGATAAAATCGAACAACATCCAAATAATTGGGAGAACAGAATAAAGGGCGGGCATGATGCGGTGTAGTGTAGTGTGTAGTTCCACCGTTGCCCACACCCATTCATATCTACTTTTGCGACTTTGTTAATTTTTATACATATTCAAAGTGCTGGTAATCAACTGAAGTAAGTTCTTGAAATGCTATGGTTATCATGGCAAAAGGAATGACTTGGAGACCATCAGAAGTTTCCGGATTCAGTTGACCGTGGTAAGTCTCTGTATAACAAGTACTTTTATTTTCTTTTTGTTTGCCATTGTTATTAATTTATAGTATACATATTGCTAATAATATAACGAAGATATATAGCCAGTACGAGTACTAGCTGAAATGGATATGTTCCTCTTCACTGACAAGTTGAACAATTATGGATGTTTACATATTTTTCTAATGTAGATTCCACTACTTTATAGTGTTCTACATTTATACACCCACAAGTTGGGCTTGTAAGTAAGTTTATTACCAAATGGAAGACGTACGTAAATCTGTAACCAAATGGCTTTTGTTCAACAGGGAGATGCGGTCCAGTAGTGTTGAGGAGGTCGGGGGCCATGGCCCTGGGGACCCCTGGGAAGTGTTCACAGCTCTAGCCATCCTGGTGGTGGAGGGCAGGACCCCAGGGGGAGACAGAGGATACCACGCAGGACCTCACTGCCCTCTCCCACACCAACTGCAGCATAAACATTCATGTGATCCAGACGACCATGTGGTAGGTACCCCGTACCAAATGTCGCAATGTAGTTCATCGTGGTTGATATCCTTTACTATTCAGCCTAAACATTTTTGTATTCTTAATGGTTACGTGTAGAGTACGAGGAACATGCTTTTGATTTGGTTGGTATTTTCATGTTTTATGTTGCAGCATAGACACACATGTGGTATGTGATACAGATGACCATGTGGCGAGTACCACAAACTTAACTAAATGTCTGCTTCGCTTTGGTTGGTTATCATATGTTTTATAGCCACTATAAAGTCCAGAAGTCTTCCTGATTCTTTTACCCTTCGTACATAAATCAGTTTGGGCAACAATGAAAAAAAAAATGAGTGACTGCATTGCAGATATGATGTTAAAATTAGAGTAAAACAGTAATACATGGTTATAGGTTCGGGTATGAAAATTTTAGAAATACAACCCAATAATGACAACTTATATATTGTGGATTATTTTTGGGGGGAGGGGGGAGGGTTACATCGGCACATTTAAACAACACATTAGGAGTGGTTACCACTTCAAATCGTTAAATAATATAGCAGATATTGGTGTGTGAGTGACAGTAATGAAGTGAAACACATTCAATTGCAGGTATGGATCAGTTTATTTTAGTAAATATTGTTTTGTGATTCACACAAGCCTTGACTTAGTTTCATTGAATTTACTAGACTGTTGCATTAAACCTAAAATTAGTGGGCAGATGCGGTTACAAATCATTGTCACCGCCTAAGATGATTTAGATTGGTGCATTATTTCACATTATTATACCTTGACTTCTAGGCTGGCGCATTGTTTATCATTTTGATACCCTGGAGTCAATGAGCTAATGCATCTGTGCACATGATTATCAGTCTAATAACAACACTGGTGCATTGTTTCACATGATAGTACCTTGGAGTCAGTGAGATGCATCTGTGCACATGATTATCAGTCATTACAAGCGTGTTTAGTCTAACAAAAGTAGTTTACTTTTTACTCATTATAGAAAAATGGCGCAGTACAGTACAGTATAAAGGAAATTCTCTTAGTACAGTTCAATATGTGAACTAAGCTTAACTAGAAGTAAGTTGTACTTTGTCGTTAACACAAATGCAGCATTACACATATCCGTTAGATTTATGTCATGTACATTTTGTAGAGACAGAATTGACAGGAAATTTAGGTTATACTTTTTTTAATGTTGAAGGCTCCAGTCATCGGACAAAGTCCACATCAAGGCTGAGCTTGAATTAAAATTTATAGAAAATTATGAAACAAAAAAGACAAGGGAAAGTTTACAAATTTTTGAGAAAGTGAAAAATGTGTTAGATCATAGTTATTGGGAAAGACATGAGAAGGTAGAGACTTCCAAAGCGTCGACATGTAGGGAGAAAGAAACAGATATCAAAATGGCCCAAAGAAACAGATATCAAAATGGCCCACAGTAATCATGGGACAGCAGCTTGCTGGGAATTGCATGGTCTAGCTGTTGGTGTGGGCACACAAGCAGCTGGCTCTCGGTAACAAAAACCAAAGTAATACCTACAGAAGAGGGAAAGTGAACCAACATTGCGGTGTAGGGCAAGGGGGTTAAGTTGGAAGTTAGCCTGGGACAGTTTTTAAGGTGGACCGGATCGCTTTCGACTCAACTTTGTCAAGTAATGAGGCAGAGCTAGAACCACCCCCCAAATATGAGAGGAGTACTTCACACTAAGACAAATCAGTCCCTTGTATAAATGGAGCAACTGTTCAGAAGAGAAGTTTCGACATCTAAATACACCCAGTTTATTAGAGGCAGACTTAGCTATTCTTATAATGTGGGGTATCCAAGAAAGCGAGGTTGTTACAGTAATACCAGCATGTTCAGTGAGTCAAGATGTGGATTTACAGAACCACAAAGGAGAGTCGAGAGTTGTGAGGAGTTTTCGATAGAGATGGTTAGAAATTGGATCTTGGAGGCATTAAACTTGACAAGATTTTGTGTACCCCACTGAGATATCCTGTCCAAGTCTGAATCTAGTAAGCAGGCTTTGTCAAGATGAGATGCAGATCGAGTGAGAGAAGAGGGAGCAGAATTGAAGGATGTGGATGAAAGCATGTTTAGAGTTGTCAGCATATGAGTGCATTGGATTATTTGTGGAGGAGAGGAAATTGTTGAGAAAAAGGAGGAAAGTGTAGCAGACAGGACAGAATCTTGAGGGACACTGCTGTAGATGTAGAAAAGGGGGGAGGCTGATCCATCAACAATGGCAGAGATAGATTGGCCAGATAGGAAGCTAGATGTGAAGGAGCAAAGTGAGGAGGGAAGCCAAAAGAGGGGAACTTAGAGATGAGACCCTGATGCCACACCCTGTCAAATGCCTTAGATATGTCAAGGGCAACTACACTTGACTCCCTAAAATCTTTCAGGGACGATGACCAGACATTAGTAAGATAGGAAAGAATATCACTAGTAGATCTTGCCTTACGGAAGCCATACTGTTGATCAGAGAGAAGACAGTGATTTTTGAGGAGTTTAAGGATATGGGAGTCGAGGAGGGATTCAAAGACTTTGGAAATGGTCAATGTCAAAGCAATAGGACAATAGTTAGAGGGATCAGAATGGTCACCCTTCTAAGGGATGGGATGTATCAATGCACACTTCCAAAGAGAAAGAAGAGTTTTGATTCTTGAAAAGAAATAGAACAGACGAGCAAGCACAGGTGCAGTTTCAGAGGCACACTTTGATTCTTGAAAAGAAACAGAACAGACGAGCAAGCACAGGTGCAGTTTCAGAGGCACACTCTTTCAGTACATGGGGGATGGATACCTTCAGGACCATAAGCCTTGCTTGTGTCCAGAGAAAGAAGAGCTTTTTGGATGGTTCGAAAAGAGAACAAAAAAATATAGTGTACACAAAGGCATTTCAGACATTGTGTTGATGTAGAGAACATCATATGTACACAGATACGAATTGCTTCACCTCTATAATCCGTAAATTGTCCAATAGAGATTCCCAAGGAGCTCTTCTAAACCTCTTCATTCTCTTCCTACGTGGCCTCCCATTACCTCTAGTAAACTACAGCATAAAGGTCCTCTCATAGGCAGATGTCTTCACAGTCACACCAAAGTAGCTGGCTCTCCCAGAACAGAAAAACTACATCTCCATAAAAGTCCTCAATCACTCCTTTAACCCCAGACAGACAAATGCAGCTCATACTGTCCAGTCACATTGGATGGACAGTCATTCCCACTTGTCAAAGCACCAACCATTCTAGGCCTGATATACGACACGCATGATATTTACTCTCCACGCCAATAACATCAACACAATTACATCCCATAAACTAAATGCCTTGAAAAAACTAACTGGCACCAGATTTGGGAAGGAAAAGAATACCCTGGCATACACTTTAACAAATTCATTGTCTTAACTCTAAACTACACTTTACTTGCCTGGTCTTCCACTCTCAAAAGGAAATATAACAAAGCTGCAAACCTCACAAAACAGAGCACTCAGAGCAATCGGTGGCTGCTAAGTAACTACAAATACTTAAAATCTACACTGTGAAATAAAGATCCTCCTAATACAATCCCACCTCAGCATGCTTAGCACTCAATTTTCTGTCACAGCATTGGATTCTTTCCATCCAAATAACTTCTTAACTAACCACCAACACCCAAATAGAAAGCCTACCCATTTCTCACACTTTAGCAGCCTCTACTCGCAGATTCCCCCCATCACCAACGGGTATAACACTGACAAAACACATGTCCACTGGTATGATCCAATAAGCATTAAACAATCACTCTCCCAAAAACATTACCCACTAGACATACACCCATCAGAATCTACACTTCCCAGACAAATGAGCCACACTTTCCTGTTTGCAATGTGGACATAACCGATCCCAACATTACTATAAACACAGAGTCATCACATCCTAAGTCCTGTCATGCTCATGATGCAACTACCACGGTGAAGACACAACACTTACTGCTCAATTATCCATCATAGATACACATATGACATCTTGACACTTTGTGACCTATATCTCTGCCTAGTGGACTTGGTCGGCTTCCTAAGTGCTATGGGAGTTCCATAGAAATACAAGAGACTCCTGGGGCAGGAGTAGTAAACGTATGTATGATATTGTGTCTCTATGCCCATCCCCAACTGATTTATTTTGTAGAAATTTAAAGGAAGCAGAGAATGGATATAAGAAGGTAAAATCCATCCACTTGGATCATGTTCACTTAATTTTCATATGAAATAGCTGTGATAAGAATAGTGACCACCTTCTGGAGGTTTGGGAAGAATAGTCTAATTTACTATTCTAGTCATTCAGTTTTTCTTTATAGTTCCCTGGCTATGTTTGATTTGTGATTTTGATTTTTTTGTCATTATCTTGTATTGATTGGTAGAGAGGTAATAATGCTTTGTTCTTTAATTCAGAAATAGCATTCAAGAAAGTAAAGTTTGATTGAGGGTTTATTATATGATGATATTTAGTGACTGCTTAGGGGTAAGATGAAAAGATGGATATAATCCATGTGAGAGCTTTAACAAAAAAGACAAGACTAAATTTTTTTAAACCATCTCTAATTTTCCCTACAGTTTTGAATTGCAGCTTCCCAAATTTGCTATTTTGCTGTTTGAATATGAAAATAGTTCAGACTTCAGTATCCTCTCAATACCCTAATTTTGTAGTGTATGCAAGCTGGTGCGTTGGTGCGTCAGTTGCGGGTGATGTGGGGTGTTGGTGTTGGTGTAAGCCTAGAGGTTTTGGTTGCTCCTGAATGCCAACATGGAGCAGCACTTGCCACTACTCTTGACACTACTACCGCTCCCTCTCAAAACCTACGGTTGATTGAACAGTGGAATTTTACCATCTATGATCGCAGGTATTGTACACAAATTTCAATGTAACCTTTATTTGTAAAATATGTGTATGAAAACACAGAAGTTTTTAGCTATAAGGATGATTACTAACCCCTGTCTTAAATATCAGTTTTGCAAGATGATCATTGATCTTGATCTTAAGCATTATTTCCACAACATATTTTGTAGGATGAGGATCAAGAAAATTAATTGATTTATAAATTTTCTACAGATTACCCGAGGCAACAGCAACTGGTTGGTCACTGATTGCAGCTGTGCGCTCCTTCCTTCACTTCTCACAACTCTCAGCATGGCTGAGTGTGTCCAGAGGTCGTCGGCCACCCAACGTGTTATATCGTCTCACTGTTTCATCTCCAGTTTTTTGTTCCAAATTCACAGAGGAGGCAGAAGAGCATGTCTTTCCTGTTGCCTTCATGGGACAGGACACCTCTATTAAAGTAGGTACCCCCTACACTCTCTCATCTCTTTCTGCCATGTCTACCACCTGCCTTCTTTCTTGACCTCTCCATTTTTGTTTCTATCAGTATTAGGGCTTTGAGATGTATGGCTTAAAGTTTGTGTGCATGTGCCTGTGGTGAGATTCCAAGTGTCAGAAAAAAAAGATCATCACGACAAAGCATGTCTTAGTTCTCAGTCTCATATGATAATTATAAGCTGTTATGGACTTTAAGTATTCAGCACAATCTGCAGGATTTCTGTGTGGTAGGTTCTCCCATTGATGGCAGAAAATTAGCAAAATGTAAGGTATTAAAAGTATTATGAGCCATCAACGCATGCCTCTGGTAAGGGAAACTCAAACTCTGAGTTTATTAGATGATAGGGGAAGAATAAGAACATATGGTGTACATGATTAGTTCATAGGTGGACTTTTGTACTCCATATGTAGCTTGACCTTAGAGGGTTAAGAGTGTTTACAGTGGAAGTAGTTCATATGTGAGATTATGCAGCAGAATGAGAGAATGGTATGAAAATGATGTAGGAGTATTTTGGGGATATATGTCAACATGGTTATCAATTTTTTTCTTATCTATTTTATAAATGGAGCAGTATGTGAGCTGGGAGAAAGGTAGGATGATAATGGAGTACCACGTATTCATGGAGAAACATTACAGCATGCAGATGATATAAACACCAGAGGAAGAGCTTGAGAGATAGGTGGGCTCTTTCAATGATATATGAAGAAGGAGGATGCTAGAAGTGATTATGAAAAATAGTAAAACTAGTTTTGTAACAGGGATTGGAGATAACAATATAACATCAAAAGTTGCATGTTGAAGAACCGGAAGGTATAGGTAATATTAAATATTTAGGATTAAAATTCTGTATGGATGGCATTGGTAAAGCATAAGAGATGGAGGGGCATTGACATTGTAAGAAGTTTGCTTGAAGGTGAAAACCAAGTGTCTTTAGGTCATGACTGGTAAAATAATATAAGCAGTATAGCTGGGATACTTGCATAGAATAGTTTTTTATTAGGAGATAAAGTTAAGAAAGAAAATGTAATGCAGATGCCTAGTGTGAAGAAGAAGAAAGCTGCATTGATAAATCTTTTAGGTATTTATGACATATAGAATGTATGGCAGATGAAATGTTTAAGATCTCATATAGTGGTATAGTATAAGGAACAGGAAGGAGAGGTAGTATATCACAGAAGATATGGATTAATGCAGTGAGATAATGTATTAGGGCTGGGGATATTTTGTTGAAGATGGGAGAGTAATAGTCTTGGATCACATGCATTAGAAGCCATTCATGTATTGAAGGGATGTGACTAGGTACGTTGATCTCACTTGATGAATGAACATAGTGTTCAAAATGATAAAGTAAGAAGCATTTTTATAAGTGTGGGTTGAGAATGTATGTGAATGATTTAAGTGGCTTTATATGTCTAATACATCCTATGGAATTGAGGTTGGCATCAATGAGAAATAGATTTGTTTCTTAAGTTTTAGGGAGGATGATTAGCTGGCACAAAGAAATGTTCACTAGGAGAGATGAAGTTTTTGATACTAAACTATGATATTTTTTTAGGGCCCAGTTGTCTTGCTGTATAAGATTTTGCAAATTATGTCAGGACTCTTATCAACGTGTAGAAATGTACTTTCACCATAAAATTTTATTAATACAGTCCTGAGGTTTCTGCCTTATATGATTGCCAAATCATGATCATGATATCTCATGTTATTCTAAACTTTGGTTGTTGGTGTTTGACACCTGAAGATGCTGCCGTCAGTCAGCAAACAAAATATTGAGGAAATTTTCCTTTTGCTTTTCTCAAATGAGATGTGAGAAAATAATGCATGATAGAGATTGATTATTATATATTATGTCTCATCAAAACAGGACTACTGGGCTAGTCCAACCACCTAATCATACATTGCTTATTATTATTACTTTTTTTCATGCAAGTATTCCTGCCAATTCCTATCTGCTCTAACATTTATAAGCATCATGATGACAGTGTCAGTCCCATCTGTGGCCCCCTAGTCCCCGGCATCATGGGGTGCTAAGAATCTCCGGGTTTCAGCCTGACTCTCCTGCCAATGAGAGGGAGGGCTCTAGCAGTAGTAGTA